>JAQFVV010014649.1:0-30655 GCA_028023455.1 Epiperipatus broadwayi
TTATTCCTATATATCTTATATTCGAGATTTTGGTATGGTTAATAATTCAACACATATTTAAGTTGTCAATACAGACAGCAGGTGCTTAACTAGATTTCAAGAGTAATAAGACCAGAGAGACAAAAATAGATTAGATAAATTTTTAATAATTATTGAAATCATTGAATACTATGTACAGATACAGTAAAATTTTCATACGTATATTTCTAATAATTTGCTACCAGTCCTTAATAATCAATCTAGACTGATAGACAAAACGCATGCCAATATTTATATTTTTTAAATGGTCGTACGAGTTGATATGAGAATCAGAGTAATTTGAGCATTTAAAATATTCAATTACTATTTTATATTAAGTTGTTTGATTTTAATAGATTCAAACCATTACATTATACGGATAATTGGAGGAGGTTTTATATAAAAAAATATAATATAATAATGATGTACTGATGGTTGCAGAGCTTAAGATATACTACAATAATAACTTGCGGTGCATTGACGGAAGACCGGTAAGCTTGTACTTTGACAAGTCTTAATGCCCCCAAGTAGATCCGGGACACTACAATCAGCTGGGATCATTTTCGAACCCCGGTGATCCAAGAGATTATCTGGAGAAGAATTTCTTTCTTTCCAATTGGTAGTAAAACGGAGATGCCAATTTAGTGAAGGAAAAGGCACTGCCACAGTAACATCGAGGAAGAGTGATCGGAAGTGGACTTAAAGCGAAACTATATAAAACCTTGATTATCTCTCTGTAACATTTTCTACGCAACAATCTGATATGACTATTCAAAATAAAACATAGCGAAATCAAAAGATCACAAAAGTAACGATCCGATTAATTTCACTCTGAAACCCATAACTCCCCAGGTTGTTCGGAAGGTAATAATAGTAACAAAAATATTCACTTTATATTATTACTCTGTTCATATATAAAAAATAACATAATAAAAATTTAGACTTTATTTTATATTTGTTATTTGGAGCAAATATTAAAATATCATTTTAACAAAATAAAAGGAACAATGCAGGTACTTGAATATTTCTCAATTCAACATAAACGAACCAATTTTTTTTTAGTTTGATAAAAGAAAATTACTTTTAAAATGAATATACTAATAATACTATGAAATAAACTTTAATGGCTTTAACTAGAATTGAAAAATATTATTATTGGCATCGCTTTGTTTGTAAATGTAAGTAATAATAAAAATATAAGTATATTCACTAATGAATTACTATTAGGCACAAAATATTAGTAAATTATCATCTAAAGACTAGAGCACAGAAGTATTGAGAGAAGAAATTCACTGACAGGCTTTAGTGTAACATTTTAACGAAGGAAAGCAAGAAATTTACATGTAATTACCTAGATTAATTCATAACAGATTAAATAATAAAATCATTAGTTTAGAGGAAAGTTAAAAAGTTCATGTAACAAGAGTTACCTTTCTTCTTCGTCCGGCTTTTCTCCTTGCGGTAATGTTTATGCAGAACGTAGGCATGCATTTTGGATTCCTTAGAATGGCATGATTAATTTAAAGGTTGGAATTGAGAAAACTGGAAGCACAGGAAACATTATGGGTCAGCGGCTCGAAAGATTTAAATCGGCAGAACAGGGATCAGCTTCTTGGACTTAGCCCAACATTATTGCAATCTACCTGGCAACTTCTTAATCACAGTTGAGAGGATTTCTCTGGCACAACTACTTTGCTGTAGCCCGAGACGGTCTACCCACAGCAAAGTCAAAAAGTAGAATCCCCTAGTATATTATAACATAAGATGGCTACAGTTGATCACTCTGCCTAGTTTTTGTTCATGACTCCGCCTCCTTTGATTTTCTGGCCTCCAGCAATATCTAATTTTGACTATACAATTGCATTCGCCTTTCTTGATAAGAGTCTTACATTTCTCATTTCCATTGTTTGATTTACATTTATTTCTAAATTCAATACATGATTCTAAATTGACAAACTAAATAATTACATAGGAATTCGTGAATACAAAATTGAAATTCATTATCTTAACTTTCAAAGTACAAACTATTTATTCTATACATTTTGTACATGTAAGATTTGACTAAAAATACCGATCAAAGGAATGTGACTTTTGATCAGCATCTTTAAATGACTTTGTATAATTTTGAAAGATTTAAAATTAAAAAAAAATATACACGCAATGAAACTTTTAAATTGAGCGAATATAAACCTACAAACCACACACCCGAATATTATTTATCATGATTTGTAATATTTATACTTGTAATATTTACATTAAATTCTTTTAAACAAAGCATAAAATAACTAACTTAAAATTTATGTGGCCTGGAATAGAAAAAGCCTCATTGCGGGTAAATAGTGATTTAGAATTACCGTACTTCAAAATGAAAACTATGAAACTAAGATCGATCCTTCGATCTGTCTGTTTCAATATATATATATTAATGTTTTCATGGGTATATTATGTGGCTAAAAAATATTTTTGGGTACAAACCAAGTATTATTTTGCATTACAATTTGATATTTCGACAGACTTTTACTGTATTCGATTTAAAGAACAGTGTATAGGATAAAATCCATATTTCTGAATGATTTAATAAGAAAGCTTATAAGAAATTTCTAATATTTCTTTAAAAAAAATAATTTCTAAATTACTTAATTTGATTATATTTTCATATTCTATAAAAATCCTTCTAATTGAAATTCTAAATATAAAGATCATTTTCTAAAAAAAATTTTACAGAAACTTCAAGTAAATTAAATTAATGAACTTTACATTAAAAAAAAAAGCAAAGTGAATAGAACCCCAATTTTATTGTAGGATATACAAAATGTGCTTGTCTAATCAAATATATATATATATATATATATGTGTGTGTGTGTGTGTGTGAGTAACAACTTTTGCCAAATGCCTTTAAAATTATATATAAGATATATCTTCAAAATAAAATTATAATTGCTAATAAAAGAACTGTGTATACGTCAAGTGTTGTCTATGTGCAAGGAGGAAACTAAACATCAACTTGTGATTTCATATTATCTTCTTCAATGCATAATAACCAAGGAATTAAGAATTTTATCTTTGAAGGATTTTAATTTGCGAATTTTATGAACATCTAGGACTATTGCATTAACTTTTATAATTACCATTTTTAAAACTTACAATTGGTGAACATTAATATTATTTCCTTTATCATTAAATAAATTTCATTGAAGAAATGAATAAGAAGAGACGGTCAATAGCTTAAAATATTTTTGTATATATTTAATAAAAATTTAGATATGGGATAAGGAATATTAACATGGGAAAGGCATATAAATATATTAAAGGGATAGAGTGAATTTAGAGATAAATTAAATTATTCTACAATTTACATATTTTTTAATGACATGACACTACTTTGTTTGTACTAATTCAAATAGTTTAATAACCATTGTTTATTATAGTTGGATAGATGATTAACATTGATATGAAATATATTTATATATTTTTTTTTGTATTAATGATTAACATTGATATGAAATATATTTATATATTTTTTTTTGTATTAATGATCATAAATTACACATAATCATTTTAATGAATGAAAATATTACATACAAATAATCAAATTATTATTTGTATAATATAATTACTATATGATAGTTTCAATATAGTAATCTTAATATTTAAATATATAAACTTTATGTAAGTTACAAAATCTTTATTCACGATCTTTTCAACTATTAAGTCATGTAGTGTTATAAATTTAAAAATATATCTACAAAGGGTAAATATAATATATTTATATTTTAAATATATGATAGTTTATATATAATTCTTATATATTAAAAAAAATTTAAATTATTTATTTGTTAAATAAATAATTATGTTTTATATTAAATTAAATGAAGTCTTTAATTAATTTTATTTATTTATTTATTTATTTAATTTCATAAGATAAGATCAAACATTTAATATATAATCTTTATTGATTATTATATTAACTTCATGAAACCCATTTTAAAGAGTTAGTGAGATTTATTATTATTACTCTAATATATTGATAGGAACCCCTGAAGAGAGTCAATTGTTATACTTCCCTGAGTTTGAAATCTGAGCATAACGGTCAAATCAATTATGGTGAAGGTTGATTTGATGTGGTTTAGAGATAATTTATATTAATAATTTAATAATAAATTATTTATTTGGAACAGATATAGTTTTATATTAAAATTAAATCACATCATTCACGGCATCCTATAAGAAGACCTTAAATCTGATTATAGTGAGATGCGATTGCCTTAACTTATCTCAGTGAGAGGATATTTTACATATGTTGCAGCCAAGTAGGGCTCTGAATCATAGATTTTATACCATTACCTATGATGTAGCCAATTATTAGGCATGAATCATAGATTCTATATTGTTTGTATAGCGATATAAAACTTTGTGGGATAAATATTATTAATAATAATCTCATATATTAAACTACTTATTGTAAAATAATATATTGTAAAATAATAGAGACTTTGAAAATTAAATAGTTAAAATTTAAATAAATAAATCACTTGCCTAAAAATATAATTTTAAAAATTAGGCATTAAAGTAAGAACACACACACACACACACATATATATATATATATATTGAAAAGAAAAGGCATCACATAAATATCCTATGATAAATGATATATTATCATATAAATAAAATTATAGTTAAAATGAAGTTAATTTTATGATTACGAGAACTAAATATAAAATATTTTCTTCTAATATTGATAGTAATATAGAAATACAAACTGAGGTATTTAGTTCAAATATAGCTGATGATGCTATGAATAGTATCAATGAACAAATAGATATAGGTATGAGGGTAATTCTATATTAAATATCCACGTTCCAGAAACTATGGATATTATTGACAAACCTATAGAAAATAAAACAAATGATAATAATCCATCATTAAGTCAAATGATGTTAATGATGCAACAAATGATGGAAAATTTATATGCAAATCTGAAAGCAGATTTGTTTGCAAATATGGATACAAAGATGGAAAATATGAAAGCAGAGATGAAAGAGGAGATGGTAAATATAAATACAAATGTGAAAGTAGAGATGAAAGATATGAAAGAAGATATAACAAACGAATTATCAATAAAATTATATAATATAAAAATAGATTTAAAGGATGAGGTATCACAGATACAAACAAATATGAATAATGAAATGCAAAAAATTCAAAGGGTCATTGAGGAAACAGATCTTAAGTGTCAAAAAAGATTTTTTTCAATTTGAAACAAAGATAGAAATAAATTAGAAAACAAATTTTTAGAAATAAAAACTGTATATAATCATTTTCAAATTGAAATATATAAAATCCAAGAAGAGACTGAAAAGGTTATAGATGAGAAAATAAAAGATTTCCATATAGAAATTAATAACCAAGAAAAGAAAATTCAGTCTATGTAAAAAGATTTTTATTGTTTAAATGTGAAACAAAATTTGATTGATACAGATTTAAAATTAAATAAAGATAATATTGAAATATTATTAGAGAGTCAATCAGATATATTTAATCAATTGGAAAATAAAAAATATTACCGTAGATCAAACAATAAAAATTTTGAAAATGAATTTGAGAAAGAAAAAATATAATGATGGAAAATTATATACAAGCTTGTAAAAAGATTAAATTATATAATATCAAGGAAGACATTACTTCAGATAAATTTAATCAAATATTAGAAGCTATTAATAGGATAAAGGAAGATCCAAATAAAAATGAACATCAAGATGAAATAATAATTGAGATGGAAAACATGCAAAGGGAACAAAATAATAATGATAATATTAATTATTCTATAGGACCCTTTGCTCACCATCATAATCAACAATGATCTATAAGTCTGCAAAAAGAAAATATTAATAACTCAAATCACACATTACAATGTAATGCTATAAATCAATTTGTAAAATTAAAAAATTTCCAAGGGTTTACAAATGACGCTCCAATAGAGCATCTAAAAATCTTAAATTTATAGTTTTCCTTAAATTGTAATTTAACAGAAGGTGAAAAATTGATAGTAGCATATAGTCATTTACAAGGTGATGCTTTATCATGGTGGGAATCATTATTTCAAATACCTAAAACTTTCGAAGAATATCAAAAATTATTGATAAAGAATTATTGGAATAATGATCATCAAGAATCACTGATATATCAAATACTTCAAGAAAAATATAAAAATATGCTAGGTAAAACTCTTATTAAGTTTTTTAGAAGACAAGTATCAAAGCTGAAAACCCTCGATACATATCACTTTAGTCAAAATGAACTTATTCGTATAGTAAAACATAACTTACCTATGAAAATTGAGCAGACTTTATTATTTTCTAATGCACAAAACATCGAACAAATTATAGATATTTTAAATAATATAGACTCAAATAATCAAAATGTTAATCAAAAGTATTTTAAAAGAAAAAAAAGACATATTCGAGTAAATGCTATCAATTATAAAAAAAGAAAACATAAGATTTTTAATCATCCTCAAAGTAAAACAATGAAGAGTGATAATAATGCAGAAGTTAAACTAAATTCTGATACACATCAAATTTCAAAAATTAATAGTATAGCATCTACTAGTGGATCAAATAAAATTGTTTTAAAATATATTTATTAAACATAATAACATAGTAATATACAATTAAACTTTATAAAAATTTACATAGCATTCAGAATGAAACTTGAAAAAGTCAATGTAGAGAAAAGGGTATCTTAATAAGATTAAGAGGAAAATAAAACTTTCACTCAAGTATCATCATGTAGATTCACAGGCGAAAGCAGAGAGTCTCACTGCTTGACTTGATCAAGAAGCTTAATAAAGACACTTAGAGCCAAGTCCTGAGAATGACCAAAGATGAGCCTGCAATGTGTCAACCATAAAGAAAATGTTATAAAGATAGATAATCTTATTGCTGCAAATGATCCCTTTTTAAGAGTGTTAGAAATAGAAAGAGCATCCATCCCTAAGATCCAGAGAGACATTTGCAACAATAAAGTCCCTAATCGACTTAAGAGGAGGACAGATATAGAAAATATGGAGAATTGTCTCATCATATAATCTACACAACTGACACTGAGACGAAATCCTAATGAAGCCACTGCTGGTCACTAAAAAATAACTTGTTGGGAGCACATTTAAATTTAGTTTAAGTACAACATCAATATGTCTTGCTTCAATGAAAAGAAGTTTCATTTTACACAAGAGAACTTTATTTGAAACACCTAATGAAGTCAAAAGAAAAGTATAATGTGGAAATTTTAATTTATAAACATCCCAGAATGACAATTTACCATCAAGTGCAACTTGAAACGAGGGTATCAACTTAATAACTGACTTCCATAAATCAGCAATCCAATAACTTGAAAATGGAGATGGCGTATCTGTAGGATCAATAACCAAAGGAAGGGATAATTGAGCAAGCTTTAGACAAGTTACAGGAAGAAAAGATATAGATCTCTGAAGATATAGAGTTGAGACCGAATGCAAACCTAGACCATTTAAAAGCTTTGGCATTTGAATTTTAGCAATACTGATGGCTACGACCTTGTTTTTCCAAAATAATATTGAACAAAGTGAATTTATAGCCCTCTCAAAATGCTTTGTTGGCCTAATAATTGGTAAATAATAACTAAGCCTTGAATATACCAAAGAGTTCAAGAGTGTAACCTTACCCATAAGTGAAATATTTATATTAACAAGTGATGCAACTATCCTTTTTGTTTTATCAAGAATAATATTTTGAATCTGCCTTGTAATTACTGAACAAGATAAAACTATTGGAAAACCAAGGAAAGACTGAGGTTTGGCTGTGAAAGTGGAAATAATTGATAAACCAGATTTAATTTTCCACATTGTGGATTTTGTAACATTAATATGAAGATTAAAAGTATTAAAAAAAGAGTCCAATATTTGCAACAAAGCCGGAAGAAAAGATTTATCAGGAAGAAAGACAGAGACATCATCAACATAAGAAATATGATGAATAGTCTGTTTAAGAGTGAGAACATAGATACCAGGCAGTTTAGATTCTATCTGTAAAAGTAACGGATTTAAATATGTAATAAAACATAATGTGGCAAGAGGAGATCCCTGTGGCACTGTAGGGAATAATAAAAATATACCCAAAACAACAGCTGAATTAAATTAAAAGGGGTCTTCGGAAATAGTTTCCCTCCTCAATTTAAAACAATGAATAAAAAGAAAAATTTAATTAAACAATTCACCAATATAATATGTTCAGAGAAGGATAATGAGCCCAAGTATGCTGTACAAAATTGTCCATTAATTAAGATTATGTTTGAAGATTTGAAAATTAAAGCCTTGTTAGATAGTAGTAGCCAAATATCTGTAATATTTGAGGAGTTTTATAAAAGATTGATGGATAAAAATTTACATATTAAAACCTTACCTCTAAAATCAGTACAGATTACCATAGCTAACAATAAAAAGGACATATTAATTCAAAAGCAAATCTGGATCAAATTTAGTATTAATCAAACATGTATTTATCATGTCTTTTTGATATTACCTGGACTCATTCATGAAATGATATTGGGAGTAGACATTAAAAATAAGATAGTTAAGGTAGATGAGGAGGTTTTAAGGATGACAGTGTCTTCAAAGTATGATCTATTTAAAATTTATTGTATGATGTCAAACATATCAGAAACACTTGTAAAATCAAAAATTGCTGAATCAAATTTGATTGATGGTGGTAATATTACTAAATTGTAACCTATTCATATATTAAAGCCATATTGAGAAAAAATATAATAATTTCCTTAAATAAACAATTACCATGAATTATGTAATGCCTAAATTATGTAATAATTCTTAGAATTATAATGAAGAAATGTAAATAATTAAATTATGAAGCAGAAGAAAATCCTATATATAATTGTGTCTAAAAAAATTATAAATTCATTTATAAAAATAAAAACCTATGATGGATCATATCATTAATATCGAAACAGAAGACTGATTGCTTATAGGTTGGCAAGTTTATAAATGAATTCCAACTGATATGTTTATTGGATGCTAAAAATAATCTAGTAAGTCTCAAAGTACCTTTAAATAAGTTTATGTCTATTCATTTATTGAATGTCAGTGATAGTCTAGTGAGTCTCAAAAAGGATCAGGATTGGCACTTTAAATTGATTTATACCTAAAATACTTATAAACTAACTAATTAAAACTTAGTTACAAAATGATCAGGTTTTCTACCATATAATTATTTTGTTATACCATTCCAAATATTTAGTATATTGATAAGGATACATTATATGGAAATTGATTGAAAGAAGTGAATAAAAAGAAAATAATCTATATAACGATTTTTACATAATAAATTATTAAATTATTTAACTTTAATAGATAATAATTTTAAAATAAAGTAGCCGAGATAAATGATAATATTATAGAAATGATATTACATCTAATCTATGATTTGATCAAAACAAATTATATGAGATATACCATATCTAAGACATTATAAAAAAATAAGAACCCAATTGTTTATAAAGCTATTTAATTATTATTAAATATAATAACTAATAATTATATTATTTTTTTCTCTAATAATTGATTAAGAATTTAAAAATCTTAAGTCAAGGGGGAAATGAAAAAAAAGAAGAAATCTGTATTGTAATAATGCATAAATGATGATAAAGATGAAGAATTAAAATAAAATGTTAGTTTATTTTGATTCTTTTTAGTCAAGGGGAAATGTACAAGTATACATTACTCGCACATACATATAATCAATATATGTAAACATTATATTTTTATTATATTTATGAAAATAAAGTTGTAACATAGTAAATTAGTATTTTTAATTCTTTAAAATGAAAAACCATTGTTGAAATAGTAATTCATTACTAAAGAAATTGACAAGGTGATAACTTTTAAGATCAAATGCAATTTCTCAATGAATTAAAGGAAATGAAATTAACTCAATGATTTAAAACAGAATTGTAATAACACAATATATAATATAATATGCTTTAGCAAGCTCATGCAACTATAAATAGGAAAAATCAAATAATTTAAAAAAAGATTAAACATTCTATCTTTTCAGCAATATCCTCACAATGACTTATACTGTGTTCGATTTAAAGACCAGTGTATAGGATAAAATCCATATTTTTGAACAATTTAATAAGAAAGCTTATTAGAAGAAATTTGTAATATTTCTTAAAAAAAAAGTAATTTCTAAATTACTTAATTTGAATATATTTACGTATTCTATAAAGATCATTCTAATTGGAGTTCTAAATATAAAGATCGTTTTTTTTAAAAAAAAAAACATTTTACAAAAACTTCAAGTAAATTAAATTAATGAACTTTACATTATAAAATAAAGCAAAGTGAATAGAAGCCCATTTTTATTATAGGATATATAAAATGTGCTTGTCTAATTAAATATATACATATTGTAATGGAAAATTGAATCTAATGAAAAGTCTACGAATGTTGGATGACGATATAGCATGTCATTTACATATAATGAGAAAAGAATGCCCAAAACATTGGATGACAATTGTAATGGAAAATCGAATCTTAAAGAAGCAAACCTCTCATTTTATGTGCCAATTGTAATAGAAAACAATATAGCATCAATTTTAATCAACAGTTAACCATGCCTTAATGATGGCATGCCATTTGTAATGGATCAGGATGTGTTATAAATAAGAAAAGATTTGGATAAGATATATGTATGATGCACCCATAAATTAACCAAGCTTCATAGTAACTTTCCAATTATAATAATATGTATGCACCACGCAAGAAGAAATAATATATTTTCCATCATTCAACTCAATAAAAATATGATACATAAGTGTAATACTTATATAATAGCATGTTATACATATATTAAGAGAATAGCAATTGTTTCAAAATGAATATACTAAAAATATATTGTTACCATGGCTAACTATATGAAACAAATTTAATAATATAGAGCATTGACTAGAGTATGTTACTAATTAGTTCTCAGGGTTAATTTAACTTACAATTAATTATATACCAAATGTAATTTGGAACAAAAGGAATTTTATTGAATCCAAAATATATCTATTCAATTGAAATTACCAATAATTTAATACTTTCATATCTGCTAGCTTGTAGAAATGATGTACTAAAAATAGAGAAAAAGATAATTAATAAATATCAAATAAAACTCAAAAAACTTCTTTTATATAAAATAAATGATATAACTTTATTTCAAGATTGTGATTTTAGATTTATATAATAACATAAATACACATCTATATCTGGGAAACATAATAATGGTTTTGTTTTCAAATATTCAATTTTTTTATATGTAAATCAAATAGCAGGTTTAACAATAACACTCATAATTTGCAATTATATTCATATAGTAATTGTATAAGCTGTTATGAAATTAAATAAATATACAAATAAATAAACAATTTGTAGATATCTCATTAAACCAGTATTTTAGATCATAGATGGATTTCTTTAAGTACATTTTTTTAAATAAATACTAATTTTAAGTAGAAAATAACTAAATGACTGAATTAAGCAAATATTAAATGGATTCAATGAATGAGCTATTTATCAGAAGTCATTTATACACACATTAGTTATAAATTCAATGTCCACATAATGTAAATAAACATTTAAAAATAACTAAGTGATTTACACCACCATTGGAAAAAGTTCTGGATGATCATAGCATATACATAACGTGTGTGGATTATACCAACTGGCCATATGCTTATAAATTTAAACATGTACAATTACAAATTATTGTTGGTTGGTTTGTGAATGATTACAAATCATGATAGCACAAAACACAGACATTCTTACACATTAAAGCACTAACATAATTGAGTCCATCCTGAAGGAATCATATCCTTCAAACAACCTTATCTTGACATTACATATTAAAAATATAAATAACCTCACCTACTATGGTGGAAAATTTAGGTTTAATTAAACTCATGAGTGATAAGCCCAAAAGAAGACTCCACAGAGCAACTAGCATAAATATATCAAAAGCATGGTGGATTCCAAAATGACACTTACATTTGAGGCAAAATAGAATGCCTGGACCTTTGTCTCAGCACATCAGGAAAATATATGGAGAAGCTCATCGAAAACAACAACAATAGGTATCTAAAAATATGTGATTACAATCATTGGAAACAAGCCCTATCAACTCATAGACAATTGCCATGCAGATTGGGGAATTTATCTGCTCCATCCAGCACAGTAATAATAACTGTAATAAATAAGACCTGACATACTAAGGCCATTCTACAACTAATAATACCAAGATAAAAACTTCACAATAGTTGACTAAAGTTATAACCTTAATTTTAATCTTAATAAACAATAAGTAATGTCTGCACCAACAAATAAATTTAAAAGTCAATCGACTGACATATAAATATAGATAATGACTACCATATGAAATATTGCACTAAGATATAATGCACACAAGTACGGAATATTAAGTATTTTTAACTTCTGAGAATTAGTGAACATGAATAAAATGCAACCAAATTGCGAGAATAATATTTGAAGAATTAAGATAATTATTAAACAATGATATAATTTATAAATACGGTTCTATAAAATTTGTGTATTTATACAATTCCTATGCAATGAAATATAATTTATTGTTTTCCAATTTAAATTGACAAATGACATTTATTTTTTAGTATACCTGTATGCAAACGTGAATCAAAAATAAAAATAGAAAAATGAATATATATTATATATATTTATAATTCAACATATTTGTGTAGTTTAAGCTATAAAATGTCTTGAAAATAAATAAACAAATATATATATATATATATTAAAATCTACTTTCATCATTCTTAATATTTTAGCATTCAAAAGAAATTTATAGGTTAGTTTCCAAATATTTCAATTGTATATTCTTTCATAAAGATATATTGAATGTTACAAAAAAAAAAATAGACAAAAGAAAAATAAGATAAATTTTAATTATCATCTAATTGCTTTAGTGTCTTCTCATTTTCAAATCAACCAGTTATTTCAAGCACGTTCACTTATTTTATTTGTCCTAAAAATGGCTCAACATGACATTAAAATATGTACATATTATCAGTGAATTAAGAGATTTGTTTCTTGTTGTTAAAACAATTGACTTCAATCATTTCCTTGATATCCAATTATGTACCAGTTAAGTTGAATATTACTTTGGATAATTAAGAAATTTGGAAATTATACTAGGATATATAATTATAAATAGCTATTTTTTTTACTTATTTATGAACGCCGGTTTACTTTTAGGTTTTAGGTTTCATGAGGTTCCAATAGTGATAGATGATAAGAAGGAAAGGCAAATCACCCCAAAATGATAAAGATTGAACTTAGCCAACCATTTTAGTACTGAACTTTAATCCAATAATTATTGTAATGAGACTTATAATAAGAATTTGAAAAATAACGAATGAAAGTTATGTCTTCCTCCTTCCTTTGTTTTATATTAAGTCATAATAACAATCATGATTCTGTCCTGTGTTCCAAGCAATTTCTTTTAGCCTATTGTTGTAAATTCACATGTAAATTTTAAGATCTTTAAAACTATTGTTTAGTGATTTTAAAATATATCTTTAAATAACAAAATAAAATAAAAAATAATGTCAATAAATATATATATATTACATTGAAAAATTTATGTTGTAATTTACAAATCAAATGAATAACTAAACAACCAGAATAATATTACTACATCTTTTATAATTTAAAAAAAAAAAATAATAGTTAAATAAAGGTACAATATAATTATATTTAGCAATTAAAATACAACTGCTAACACTTATTTCTTTATATATACACTTGCAAATTTTATATATATTCACTGCTATTAAAAACCCATCATCGCAAAACAAAGCAAATATCATAATAAATAAATAAACTTAAACTAAATAACAATAGAACAATTAATAACAATAACAACTTATTTACAAATCCCTAAGTAAAACTATATCAAAGAGAATTTTTTTTAAACTATTCTGGCACTATAAAAGTAAGGATGCATTTTTTATCTTGTACAATATATATATATGAGTAACATCTTTTGCCAAATGCCTTTAAAATTGTATATAAGCTACATCTTCAAAATTGAATTATAATTGCTAATAAAAGAACTGTGTATAAGAGAAGTTGTTGTCTATGTGCAAGGAGAAAACTAAACTTCAACTTGTGACTTCATATTATCTTCTTCAATGCATAATAACTGGAATTAAGAATTTTATCTTATGAAGGATTTTAATTCATGAATTCTAGAAACATCTAGGACTATTGCATTAACTTTTATAATTACCATTCTTAAAAATTACAATTAGTGAACATTAATCTCATTTCTTTTATCATTAAATTCATTTCATTGAAGAAATGAATAAGAAGAGAAGATCAATAATTTAAAATATTTTTATTTTTTTTATATTTAATAAAAATTTAGATATGTGATAATAAATATTAATAAGGAAAAGGCATATAAATATATTAAAGGGTTAGAGTGAATTTAGAGGTAAGAAATTAAATTATTCTTCAATTTACATATTTTTTATGACATGGCACTACTTTATTTATACTAATTCAAATAGTTTAATAACCATTGTTTATTATAGTTGGATGGATGATTAACATTGATATGAAATATATTTATATATATTTTTTGTATTACTGATCATAAATTACATATAATCATTTTAATGGATGAAAATATTACATACAAATAATCAAATTATAATTTGTTTAACATAATTACTATATGATAGTTTCAATATAGTAATCTTAATATTTAAATATATATACTTTATATAAGTTACAAAATCTTTATTCATGATCTTTTCACCTATTAAATCATGTAATGCTATAAATTTAAAAATATAGCTACAATGTGTAAATAGAATATATTTATATTTTAAATATATAGATATATATATATATTATAAAGTTTAAATTATTTATTTGTTAAATAAATAATTGTTATGTTTTATATTAAATTAAATGATATTTTTAATTTATTTTATTTATTTATTTAATTTTATAAGATAAAATCAAACATTTAATATATAATCTTTATTCATTATTATATTAACTTCATGAAACCCATTTTAAAGAGTTAGTGAGATTTATTATTATTACTCTAGTATATTGATAGGAACCCCTGAAGAGAGTCAATTGTTAAACATCCCTGTGTTTGAAATCTGAGCATAACAGTCAAATCAATTAAGGTGAAGATTGAATTGATGTGGTTTAGATATAATTTATATTAATATTTTAATAATAATTTTTTTCTTTGGAACAGATATAGTTTTATATTAAAATTAAATCATATCATTCATGGCATCCTACATGAAGACCTTAATTCTAATTATAGTGAGATGTGACTGCCTTAACTTATCTCATTGAGAGGATACGTACTGTTGCAATATATATATATATATATGAAGAAAAGAAACTAAATATCTCTCTTCAAATATTAATAAATAATACACAATGAAATACTTAATGACATTAATAATAATAATCTTTCAAATATAAACAAAATTAGTAATATAAATTTATAAAGTGTGTTAAGTGATGATTATAAAAGTTCTCACATAAGGAGATATTGGAGTTTGAATTACAGTAGAACTTCACAGATTTACCTCTAACTTTTAAATCATGGGGCTTAGTTCAAGCCACTAGAATGCAGTCTATATTGTTCAAATATTTAAAAACACATTTTTTCTGATGAACTTTTTTTATGCTGTTGAATTTCTTCTTATTTGGGCATTTTACAATTTTATTATATCTTCATGTTGAAATTTAGTAATTAGGTCTTTTTGGTCTCATCATTAAAAAGTTAGGTAAGTTCAAAAACTGGAAAGAAAACTTTAGAAAATCACGCAGATTACTTCTTTTAGAGAAATAGCTATATATGTTATAACTAGGAAAATTAGATGCTCTTTTCATAGGACTCCAACAACTATTTGAAATTTTTTTATACCATAATGGAACAATGTATTTTTATTTTCATGTGAATTACTAATATTTTCTGTTTGGTAGTTACTATCTTAAATTTCCAGATAAAACTTTTCTTGTTTCTTAAATCTGTTTTTAAAAACAATTTTCATGAATTTAATAAGCAAGTATTAAGAACTGGAGTATCATTGTCCTCCAATGTTTTAAGTCTGGCTTAAATAACATTTTATGAGGATACTCAAATCAAATATTGAAACCAATGTTACATAATTAAGTGCATATGTATTAATCTAATAATTACAAGTGCAGTAATTAATTAAGTGCATGTTTTCCTGTTCATCGAAAAACAAGCATTATTATCTTATCAGTTTTGGGATAATTTTTTTTAGTATATTCCCAAATAATATAATCCTATTTTGAACAATGTAAAAATTTAAAAAATAAAAATGTAAGTTTTATATCAAAACTATTCTTTTTTAAACATTAATTTTATTTTTACAAAGTTTGAAGGTAATTCGGTTTTCGTTGAGCACGAAAGAGCCACTGGACACGCTTTTCTACCCACCACAGCAGTGTCATTTGCTCTGAAACAAACGATACCAGACGTAAAGTTAGGGAAGCTTACTACATCGTAAGTGACCCATCAGCAATCATCAGAAGAGAGGCCTGCTTTTCCCTATCTCGAAAATGGTCCACGTAACATCTGCATATAAATTTGCATAAAATTTGCATTAATATTATAATTAGTAACCGAATACAAGTCGCCATGAATATGGGACTATAAACTGTCCCAAAAGCGCTTGTCGGTAAATTTTATTAATTTCACAGACAATTTATAGCTTCATTATCTGTGCACAGAGCACATATATATTAACTTACGTATTTAAAAAAATATTATAAGTTTTGAATGCAAATAATTAAATGAAGAATAAAATTTTACCAAATATTGGAGCTTACTCTGTATTTCTAATATTAATAATAATTTTATAATTCATTAATACATAACAATAATTAATTCTGAACAAATTTTATTTTTTTATTCTACCAAATTTAATTTTTTATAGTATATATTGGATCAATAAAACAACTGTGAATACGTTCTCTCAGGCATGTATTTTGATAGCTTTCAAACAAGAAATTGCTCATTTACGCATATAAAGCTTAAAATTCAATTATTGATATATGGCCATATGTGATAAGCACTAGCCATTTTATCATATTATATATATATATATATTAAGCCGTGGAGTTATTTTATGTTACACATTTTCATTATTTAAATTGTGTTGATTATTTTAATTTGAATGAACTCTAGGATGTATCAATTGGTCATATCAATCAATTTAAAATATCTTTTAAGTAAATTTCATGATTGATTAAATATTCATTAAGTGTTTTAATTATTCCTCTTCACAATAAAATGAAGTAAAGAAAAAAGATAAATCACTCTTTTCTCATAAAAATTGTTGTCTTATGCTATGACTAGACTGTGTTGCAATTAACTATTGTAACAGTTGCTTTATCTCAAAGAATTATACATTTTTTTCATTTTTTATACTTATAAATTATATCTATTCCTTTCATATAAGCTAAGCCAGAATTTACCAAACTTTCCTCCATCGAGACCAACTTTCAAAAGCGATAACTCTTCAGAATCCACATGCTGGTAGTACATATTTTAAAGAATTTAAGAGAGCAAGTGAATTAAAAATTACTTTTTATTACTTATAATTTTTTTTTATTAAACACATTTAAAATTAATATTTACGTACATTTTATTAATTGTTAGGTACATAATAAGATATATAAAGATGCATATGAATTACAGATACATATTGTCATAATATTTTTTTTTTTTAAATGTATAAAATACTTTCATGTTTTAATTACTAGTATCACTCACCTAAAATCACCTCTTGACCCAATAGTGAATCGTGACCCAAACTTTGCAAATTTCTGATGTAAGCTAATAAAATGAAAAGTTTCACTTTTTGTTTAAACACAGGTCAGAGAAATATTGTTTCTAAATAAAATATTGAGTTTCATTTTCAAAAACTAGGTCTTTTTCCAGTAGCATATAATACTGTATACTTTTTCACTTTTAATTTGTTTTGGATTATTTTATAATTATAGTCATATATGTAATCAATGAATACCACATTCATATATGAATTTAATGGTTTTTAATGAGCACAAATAATTTTACAGCTGATAAAATATTTACAATATCATTAGAATTTAATTTAAATGAATATTTAAACCGCAAAGCTGGCTTGATTTTTCTAAACACAAAAGTCACTGCTAATAAAATGTTTCTGTCTTTTTCAGAAAGAATGCTTGATTTATAAGTGTTCAACAAACCAAAGGATAAATAAAGAAGACCATCTTTTGATAAAATAGACTGGCATTGATATTATAAAAAGGTGGACATTATCTATAAGTTTATTTAATGATTCTTTGAAAATTAGCTTACAAATTATCTTAGGAACTTATTCGAGTTTGTTTATTTTATGAATATATATATATATGTGTATAAGGAAAGTAATTTTGGGGTTAAACCATGTGCTATTTTTACTTACTTCCCAATGTTTCTACAAAATAACATTCACCATTGATGGGATGTTATTTCATCAAAACGTTGGAAGTAATCAAAAATAACACACAGTTTGATCCAAAAACTACTTTATTTATATAATATGACCATGAAACCATGAAAATATTATATATAAATATATTCGAATTTGATTTAAAAGTATCAAACTATCTATATCCACAATTTTGAAACATATCACTTTAAATAAATTTGTTAATACTACTAATTGTTTACTATGATAGAAATTGTAATGTGTCAAAAATGTGTAGCAAAAATTTTAGCTATATAAATATATGTTAAAATGAAAATTTGTCACAGGCAACAGTTATAAAATATTATAATCAGGTTCAGCCATAGGTCAGTCATGTATAATTATAAATATTTTGTACTGGTATTTTGTCTATTTTATCTTTATTTGATAGCAGATGCAATCCACCAAACAATGAATCAATGGTACTGTAAATTTTATACAGATTATCTAAATACACTGATGAGTTTAATATTGTTTTTTTAGGGATTGAATGTTATTTCTTTTTTCTGCCATTAATGTTATTAGACAGATTCAATTAAGAGTTCTTACAAAACCCACAAGAAATTTCATAGATCCTTTGAATTTAAAATGAAATAGAATGCTTAGGTTTAGTTAAAAGGCTTCTATGGTTTTGATTGGTGATGAATATTGCATTTTTGTCAATTTATTTTATATAAAATACAAGAAATTTCATTCAGTTGTTTTTATTTTAATCTATTTTTTTAATGTTGCTTTGTAACTGCTTGTTAATAAAAATTAGGAAAATAAATTATCTCAACTAATTGGAAGATGACTAGAAGAATCTAATTGAAAGTTAATATGAATGTTAACAATAAGAACTTTATAAACAGTTAAATCAAAATATAACTTCACTTCTTTTATCTATGAAAATTTTATTTTAATGTGTCCATACTAATTAAAAATAGATAAAGCAGCTGACAATTCCGTATAAAATTATATTTGAAAAGCATTTTGCTATTTTATCAAAGTCTCACAGGTCACTTTCAAAAAGAAGGAATTTTAGTTGACTAAGTGGACAATCCTATTTTTAACAAAAAAAGATAGACAAATATAATTTAGTTGTCATTATTCCAAAAACATATTGATTAGGAAAAAAACATACTCATATATAATAAACAGTGATATATGGTACTTGAACTATTTAATGAACTCTCAAGAAAAGTTTTACACTGATATAATATGTATAGAATTTATATTCAAACATAAATAGAATAACTAGTCAATAATGTGTTATGATAAAACACTACCATTTAAACATTATCAGTGGTAGTTTGATATTGTATAAAATTCAATATATTTTTTTTCTGAATATATCTATTATAGATCAACATTATAAACTTCAATAAGTTGAGCAATGACTGGTTCTTTCTTCAAGCTTCCTGCAATTCTGTCTCTAAATTAACATATATGTGTAGTTGAAATATAGTTTAGTTATTTACCAAAAAAAAAATTAATGTTAGCACATCTACATTATGAAGTATGGAATGAAATGTGATAATGTATTTTATCCCTTAATTCACAATGGAATACAGTGTGTTGAGATTGAATTTTGTTTTCAATTGAGAATATATGAAATGATTCAGATCATGTAAGACAGTAAAGTGATGAGTTATGAAAATATTATCAAGTGGTTTGAAATATTTTATAATGGCAGATAGAGCAGTGAAGATGGTTCACAAAGATACAAAATATCTGTCACATTTTACATTTATAATACATAATCCACATATGCTAATGACCTAAAATTTTACTTCAGAATAATTACATTATAGCACTATGAAACACATGCATTGATTTAGATGTAAAAGTTGTTTTAAAAAAAAAAAATCAAAAGACAAATGATGTCATTGCTAATATATATATATATGAGCTCCATCTAGTGATCATAAAATGCAAGCTAAAAGCAAGTTACGAAATTTATAACTTGTTTTGTTTATCATATATATATATATTGCTTTAGTGATTAAAGCAAGACCTTTAATTTAGTTAACAATAAAAATTTATGGATATTTTTTAGAATACATTTTTCTTTTTAGGAAAAACTCTATGTGGGCTAAAAAAATTGCAATAAAAAAGCGATAATTGATACAATTGTTTATAAATTGACAAAAAGTTTTATAAAGGTGTCTGTAATCATCCTATTTACTTGATATGTCTATGAAACAAATAATGTTAGAGTACAAGTATAATGTATATATAGAACTTTAAATATAATTAGAGGTGATTTGAACAAAAACTTTCAAGCTCCCTTCTTTAATCCATTCCATCTTATATAACAGATACACATGACCACATACTTAGGAAAAAGATAAATGATCTGCAATATTCATATATGCTGGACTAATAGATAAGCACTGATTCAGCACAAAATATGTATATTGGAGATCTTTTACCTTTTTCACAGGTATGTGGTCATGTAGTGATATATAAGATGGTTTGTATAGCTGGAGGAAGCTTCAAAGTCTGTGTTCAAATTCCATGTAATTAAAACAAATAATGACAAAAATTAAATTCAATTAATACAAGTCTGTATTTATAAGGATGAAAAATAAATAAATTTGTATATATATAGAAAGAGAGATTGTGACATGGGCAACTAATGAGTTCAGCATGAATACATATTTTGGGGGTCATTTTTATTTATATGTCTTTCTTCATATATTTCAAAAATATCTGACAAAATGGAAATTTTTTTTGAAGTTAAGTTAGTCATCTGACATATAAAGTGTTCCAAAGTGCATGTCTAAATAAGAGAAAAACTAGAATATATATATATTGTACCGGTCAGAATTGTATGTTCATCTAACAAGAATTAGGATCTAAGCAAAAGTACCTAGAGTTCAATCATATACGAGATACACAGGTCAGGAATACTCATGAACTCCGCCCCATTGCCCACCTCCCAAATCTATCACATTACAAACAACATTTCTGACAATAGCAACCTACTTTCCAATTATCTCCGGCCCAGAGGGTTCAGCACAGACACAAGAGAATTAAGCTTAACTAAATGATAACGCAAAGTAATAAGAGATGTGTACGCATGAACCAATAAAATCTCCAAAAGATAGATTATTAAATGTAAATTTATTTAACATGAAATTAATATTAGAAATCGATTTATATGTGAACAGCTAGATATAGAGATTTACAATGACTTAGAACCTTGATTATACAAAGAGTACCTGATCTAGGTTTCACTTCTGGTTACCTATGCATTCCATACTAACCTTAATGGCATAACAGGGTTTGATGGATATGCATTACTACACATACGTGGTAAGAAATTTATTATATGAACTGATGTGGCTTAATATGCTAATATGATTTAACGGGTTTCTATTATTCACACTATGACATTCTTCAATCATGAAAACTATAACGGATTGCAATGGCCATACCTGGCTATTAGATTGAGTAATGACATGATTTCCAATTACATAGAATATAACAAAATTCAATAGTTGTGAGTAGGCTTTTATTCTAACCATCACATTTTAAACAATAACTGATCTAGCGAGCTTGGATTACATCTGGATTTTATTAAGAGTTACATTAACTATAAATCAGTTATTTTGGGACATTTTTTCCTCATTCTCTTCGTCATTTATTATTTACGAAGAGAATGAGGAAAAACATAATTATTTTAACATGGTCATATGACTTGGCATTTATGGTTTTATTAATAATCAATGATTAACGTGTTTAATAGCGGTTAACGAAGGGTGGATAGCGCTAATAAGCGATAATGTATATAAAAGGGCAAATTTAACATATTCTATAATGATAACATTGGGAAGGCTTAGGAGAATCACATCATTACAGCTTACAGACATTTAAAATATATAAGCGAGTATGAATGATAACGTGTGGACCGAATGATAACGCTTGAGAAGACGAGAAGCTTCATCTTGACAACGAAGAATATAGGCTTATCCGCACTTGTGACGGATAGCATCCGAAGTGGTTGGAAAGATAGCATGGTTCCGATTTGTCGAATGTTAACTCATAGCAGCGCTTACTGAACCAACACAATCTGTGGGAGTCGGGACCTCCACATTCCTTCGAGAATTGTGCTATATGGATTGCAAGAATGAGAGTGATTATGATAAAGCAACTTTTGATTTGTGAATGTTATCATCGGGACACGTGGTGAAGGCTTTCAGGTTTGTCTAAACCCTGATTTATATGGCCTTAAATGGTAATCAAGCCTTGCGTAATGAAATAATTATATCCAAGCGATCCCCAAAAGGGGGCATACAATTTACTTAAAGAACTTATTTGATATATTAATAATAGAATATATAAAACAAAATTAAGGATCCCTTCATTAAACGCATGTTAATCCACCCGAGAAATAAGTTACTTGAATCATCGTTAGATGGTGGGCTACTTATCAAATGAATCATCATTTAGAAATACATATCTGAATTAAATTTATTTATTACTCAATTTCTATAACACTAATCAATAGCATGAAATAATAGTACATAATATATTTAAATCTTGTCGAATGGCATAATATTAATTAATAAAACACAATTTAGGAGTACTTCTCAATCGGGCGAATTTTATAGCACGGTAAGAAGACTTACATTTACAGTTAAATATTCCTTAATTGCGGAATAGCAAAAATACAATAGGATTGATTCGCCCAATTGAGTTATTAGCATATTAAATTTGGTATGATTTGCACAATATTAAATAACGAAAAACTGCCGTATTTAAAATAAAAATACAATAAGAGTGAAAACCTAGTATTCAAGTTTAGAGAGTAAAATACATTTTAAATATAAAAGCAATAAGAAATCAAAAAGAGGTCATTATTTAAGCATTTAATCGGTGTAGCATTACCGATGGCAAAACAAGAAATTACATTTTTACATTACAAAGAGTACAAAACTAGAAATGTTTAATAAGACATACATTAGGTGGTTGGAATTAATCTTATCGAAGGTTGAAATTTACGTTTTATAGTTAAAAGGATTATTAAGATGAAAGCATTAGAGATCAGTTTTGCAGCAGGGAATTACCTTTCTTTCCGATGACTTTACAGCTGTGTGCACATGTGTTGGTTCCATGTTTGATGAAATCTAGTTAATTTAGCAGTATTTTGACGAAATTATCATTTCAGTCTGTTCTTTATGTAGCATACAATTCATTCTGGCAGTATTTTTGATACGATGGCCTATGAGTATTTTGGCATTGGATAGATCTTGGAAGGATCGGGGAAGCAAATCTAAATACTACTCACTTGTCATTTTGTGGTTATGAGTGACGTAACTTCCCCCAGCAACAGGGTTAGAAATTAATATGTAGAGCTCTTTTAGTTAGGAAATGCGGTGGTATTTATACTCGTTTGTTACTGTCTTTGGGTAATCCCCGGATGTGTTAACGGTTACAATGATACAGCAAATTTTGAAATACAAACGAGATTAAGTTTGAGAGAGTTGGTCTTAATCTATTTTAGGATGAAAATAGACCTGCGGAATAAATGTTAAGCAATGTGAAATTTAAATAAATCTGTATCAGAATGAAAACAGATTCCTTTGGAATTTAAAATACGGTAAGTCTTTTTATTTAATACACTCGCATTACGCTCTCGAACTTTCTCTCTATTAGAATATATATGAATAAAAATATACATAGTATAACGCTTTTAATTATTAAGTTTCATCTGTTACACACACTTATGCATGATTGTTTACTGTAATAGAAATATATAATTTATATGCATATTAACATTAGATGAGTAGAAGTTTACAGAGACATAAACAATCACGTGCATTGGTACACCTTCACTCCCTAGTGGTTTATACTTAAATGATTGGGTTTGAACCCATGTTTGCAGGTCTCAAACATCACCAGAAAGTGAAGCCAAATGTGTGCAACAGATTTGAGTGCTTCATATTCCCCCAGATACGAAAAAAACAATAAAAAAAAAGGATTTTACTTAAGATTGATGCATCATTTCAGGTGACAAGAAAACTCGCAACATGGTTTTTTTTTCTAACAGTTACATCGTTCGAACTCTATTTATTAAATTAACCCTAATAAAACCAACCCTAATTGCCCCACTTAAACCTTACTGTCGACCTCCTTGACAACTAATTAGTAACTACACTTATATGTATAACATAAAACAAATATATATAAAAAAATGTATATAACATTTAGCACTACCTTTAGGTCTACCTTTTAACTCTTGTACTTTAACTACTATGGGGTCTCCTGGAGCGTTCTATCTTTTTCTCTTTATGTCATCTGTCGGTCTTACAAAGTCAGTCCATCCGTTTCGTCGAGCCTAGATTATTGTCTCCCGGGGTCAGGTGGTATATACGGTTTCATATGTGGATCATATGCCCCTGCATGGTGGTGGCCTCCTGGTCCTTCTGTTTTCCTAGGTTTATCCGGCTCTGGAATCAAGTTACCATAATTGAGGGATGTCAAAAATCGGGACATCTTATCCACCTCCACAATCTGGCTCTCCAGCCTAAGTCTCCACATCCAGATGTGCTTTCTGTGATGAAACATCTCAATAACTTGAGGATCCAAGCATGCAAAAATTACGTGAGATCGGAACTTGGCGGCTTTTTGTTCCTTAGTTTTCATCAGCTCTAGGCTAACCGGCTGGGTTATACAGTTGTTGCCATTCTCATGATTCTTTGGGAAGTTTATGACTTCTTGCTTTGCATCCTTGGTTGTATTCATGACAAAGGGCTCCTCTGCACTCCGCGGTTGTTCCCGTGGGTTGTCCCCCGGTTCTACTTGAAAGACTGGCACCCATATGAACTGGGCTATAGCATGATTTGTTTCCTGACTAACTATTTCCTCTGGTCCTTGACCCTTTTCCGTTGCAATAAATTCCTTGACTACCGTTTTATCCTTCTCCCAACACAGATTCTCACTGGTCTGTTTCATCGCTCCTTGGGTATCTTCTATACTTTTCTCTTGCGTCCTGACATTAACTGTCATCTCCTCCAATGCCTCGTCCCTGACTTCTATAATAGATGTATTGGTGTCATCTACTTGCATCTTTGTCATTCTTATTTCTTGGAAATATCTCCGGGACTCTTCCCTGGTCTCTCGGAACATAATACGGAACTCCTCTATGGTTTCCTTTCTACTTTCCTGGATCATAATACAGAACTCCTCTCTGGTTTCTTTTCTACTTTCCTGGATCATATTACAGAACTCTTCCCTATCCTTTCTAATTTCCTGGATCATACTGTAGATTAGGACTAGTAGCTTCTGCTCATCATCCTCTTCTATTCCTAATTTTATCTGCTCATCATTCCTTATGTTCATTAATTTTTCCATGACTCTTTTTCTATTGTTTGCGATAACTAGATCACTCGCCCTTCCCTTCCTCAACCATCACCTATGCCAAAACTCAACAACTTAGCTATTCGGTTTCTGCCATCTACTTCTATACTATCCCCTATCACTACCAACATATTTATATTCTACGATTTTCGTCAAAGCTAATACATATCAATAACTGACATAACATATTAAAGATAAATAAAAAAAATGACTTTTACCGTGATGTTTCCTTGTCATAAGGTCCACTGGCCTTCTCGCACCTGAAATGCACTGAAAAAAAATCTTTTAATTTCCCCTTTGTACAATACATACAAAAAAAACATGTGACACAATGACCATCTTTTTGCTCATTCACATACCTGATCATTATTTTTGCGAGTGTTTACCGGTTGACAAAATTTATAGTGTGTATAATACACGGGCGCCATGTCAACACAGTAGGCTTATCACTCGTAACTATCTTTGGTTTGCATGCACATCTATAAGTTTAACTGGTCAATTAGGTTTTCCCCTTTACCCCCCTTTTTTTTTTGAAGAAAAAAAAATGAAACAATGAGTTTAAAGCAAAACACTTAGCAAAATTCGGTAATAATATACGTGATTGTTGATCCGGTTAATATTATAGATACAAAATGAATTTTGAAATCGCATCTTTTATCGTGCGTCCCTCAGATTTGAGATAAAAAAAAATCTTCTACATATTTCACCACTAGAGGATGTTACACAACCGACTTCCACAAGACTATATGACACTCTATGTTTCTTGGACTCATTTGGATTCTTTATTGACATGAGGGCATGTAGACCATAGAAGCATTTTGCCAACTACATCTGGCTGCTTGGCACTACATAAGATACAGTTTACAAGGGTCTTCACCTATTTGCGGTTACTCTAAATACATGAGTCATTAAAGCATTTTGCCAACTACATCTGGCTGCTTGACAACATATAATTCAGTTTATAAGGGTCTTCACCTATTTACAGTTACTCTAAATACATAGTCATTAAAGCATTTTGCCAACTACATCTGGCTGCTTAACAACATATAATTCAGTTTATAAGGTTCTTCACCTATTTACGGTTACTTTTATGGGCATTAATGCATACATATACATTTTACTTCCTTATCAAATCATGAATCCAAGATATGAAATACGGTTGACCGGACTACTTTATAAACACAAATGCACGATAAATAAAATAACTGAACACACCAGAGTTCACATAGCTACTTGGGAAGACAACTGTTTCTCCATTATGATGGATGCTTCATTAGTTTGGCAACACAAAAAAAAAATTTCACCATATGTTTACAATTCAAATACTCTCTAGGGTATTACATGGTGTGTACATATTGTTAAGGCAGTACCATTTCTGGGTTCAAATCTGGAGAAAGAAGAAAAAACCAAAAATACTACATATACAGTATCAGATGCTCTGTGGGGTATTGCAGGGTGTGGTAATTTCGAAAGGCCCCATAGTTGAGCATCCAACCTGGAGAAAAAAAAAATATCACTGTACCGGTCACATTTGTATGTTCATCTAACAAGAATTAGGATCTAAGCAAAAGTACCTAGAGTTCAATCATATATGAGATACACAGGTCAGGGATATTCATGAACTCCACCCCATTGCCCACCTCCCAAATCTATCACATTACAAACATTTCTGATGATAGCAACCTACTTTCCAATTATCTCCGGCCCAGAGGGTTCAGCAGAGACACAAGAGATTTAAACTTAACTAAATGATAACGCAAAGTAATAAGAGATGTGTACACATGAACCAATAAAATCTCTAAAAGATAGATTATTAAATGTAAATTTATTTAACATGAAATTAATATTAGAAATCGATTTATATGTGAACAGCTGGACATAGAGATTTTCAATGACTTAGAACCTTGATTATACAAAGAGTACCTGATCTAGGTTTCACTTCTGGTCACCTATGCATTCCATACTAACCTTAATGGCATAACAGGGTTTGATGGATATGCATTACTACACCTACGTGGTAAGAAATTTATTATATGAACCGATGCGGCTTAATATGCTAATATGATTTAACGGGTTTCTATTATTCACACTATGACATTCTTCAATCATGAAAACTATAACGGATTGCAATGGCCATACCTGGCTATTAGATCGAGTAATGACATGATTTCCAATTACATAGAATATAACAAAATTCAATAGTTGTGAGTAGGCTTTTATTCTAACCATCACATTTTAAACAATAACTGATCTAGTGAGCTTGGATTACATCTGGATTTTATTAAGAGTTACATTAACTATAAATCAGTTATTTTGGGACATTTTTTTCTCATTCTCTTTGTCATTTATTATTTACGAAGAGAATGAGAAAAAACATAATTATTTTAACATGGTCATATGACTTGGCATTTATGGTTTTATTAATAATCAATGATTAACATGTTTAATAGCGGTTGACAAAGGGTGGATAGCGCTTATTGGGTGGATAGCGCTAATAAGCGATAATGTATATAAAAGGGAAAATTTAATCTATTCTATAATGAGAACTTTGGGAAGGCTTAGGAGAATCACATCATTACGGCTTACAGACATTTAAAATATATAAGGGAGTATGAACGATAACGTGCGGGCCGAATGATAACGCTTGAGAGGACGAGAAGTTTCATCAAATTGACAATGAAGAATATAGGCTTATCCGCACTTGTGACGGATAGCATCCGAAGTGGTTGTCAAGATACCATGGTTCTGATTTGTCGAATGTTAACCCATAGCAGCGCTTACCGAACCAACACAATCTGTGGGAGTCGGGACCTCCACACTCCGCCGAGAATTGTGCTATATGGATTCCAAGAATGAGAGAGATTATGATAAAGCAACTTTTGATTTGTGAACGTTATCATCGAGACACATGGTGAAGGCTTTTAGGTTTGTCTTAACCCTGATTTATATGGCTTTAAATGGTAATCAAGCCTAGCGTAATGAAATAATTATATCCAAGCGATCCCAAAAAGGGGGCATACAATTTACTTAAAGAACTTATTTGATATATTAATAATAGAATATATAAAACAAAATTAAGAATCCCTTCATTAAACGCATGTTAATCCGCCCGAGAAATAAGTTACTTGAATCATTGTTAGATGGCGGGCTACTTATCAAATGAATCATCATTTAGAAATACATATCTGAATTACATTTATTTATTACTCAATTTCTATAACACTAATCAATAGTGTGAAATAATAGTACATAATATATTTAAATCTTGTCGAATGGCATAATATTAATTAATAAAATATAATTTAAAGTACTCAATCGGGCAAATTTTATAGCATGGTAAGAAGACTTACGTTTATGGTTAAATATTCCTTAATTGTGGAATAGCAAAAATACAATAGGATTGATTTGCCAGATTGAGTTATTAGCATATTAAATTTGGTATGATTTGCACAATAATAAATAACGAAAAACTGCCGCATTTAAAATAAAAATACAATAAGAGTGAAAACCTAGTATTCAAGTTTAGAGAGTAAAATACAATTTAAATATAAAAGCAATAAGAAATCATAAAGAGGTCATTATTTAAGCATTTAATCGGTGTAGCATTACCGATGGCAAAACAAGCAATTACATTTTTACATTACAAAGAGTACAAAACTAGAAATGTTTAATAATACATACATTAGGTGGTTGGAATTAATCTTATTGAAGGTTGAAATTTACGTTTTATAGTTAAAAGGATTATTAAGATGAAAGCATTAGAGATCAGTTTTGCGGCAGGGAATTACCTTTCTTTCCGATGACTTTACAGCTGTGTGCACATGTGTTGGTTCCATGTTTGATGAAATCTAGTTAATTTAGCAATATTTTGATGAAATTATCATTTCAGTCTGTTCTTTATGTAGCATACAATTCATTCTGGCAGTATTTTGGATACGATGGCCTATGAGTATTTTGGCATTGAATAGATCTTGGAAGGACCAGGGAAGCAAATCTAAATGCTACTCACTCGTCATTTTGCGGTTATGAGTGACGTAGCTTCCCCCAGCAACAGGGTTAGAAATTAATATGTAGAGCTCTTTTAGTTAGGAAATGCGGTGGTATTTATACTCGTTTGTTACTGTCTTTGGGTAATCCCCGGATGTGTTAACGGTTACAATGATACAGCAAATTTTGAAATACAAATGAGATTAAGTTCGAGAGAGTTGGTCTTAATCTATTTTAGGATGAAAATAGACCTGCGGAATAAATGTTAAGCAACGTGAAATTTAAATAAATCTGTATCAGAATGAAAACAGATTCCTTCGGAATTTAAAATACGGTAAGTCTTTTTATTTAATACACTCGCATTACACTCTCGAACTTTCTCTCTATTAGAATATATATGAATAAAAATATACATAGTATAACGCTTTTAATTATTAAGTTTTATCTGTTACACACACTTACGCATGATTGTTTACTGTAATAGAAATATATAATTTATATGCATATTAACCTTAGATGAGTAGAAGTTTACAGAGACATAAACAATCACGCGCATTGGTATACCTTCACTCCCTAGTGGTTTATACTTAAATGATTGGGTTTGAACCCATGTTTGCAGGTCTCAAACATCACCAGAAAGTGAAGCCAAATGTGTGCAACAGATTTGAGT
>JAQFVV010014650.1:0-30622 GCA_028023455.1 Epiperipatus broadwayi
TGTTTGATGTATTGGAGTTGCCATTGACTGGGTATTTAAATCTACCCTTGTTCCTATATGGTTGGGTTTCAATTAAACCCATTGGTAATAAAATCTTAGATTGTATTATTAATCTAATTGATGTACATTACTCATGTAGAAGCAATTGCATGTGATGTTATTTTATGTAATTTATTTTTGTTTATTTAATTTTATGAATATTGTGCTAACCAATTATTATTCTAATATTTATTGAATCATAAATAAATGTTAATTTTACAACTTAATTTATTTGTGCTCTTGCTATTTGTCACACCTAGAGTCATAAAGACAACATAGTAAATAGATAATAAATATTAAAGCATATATTGTCCCCGATGATGTATACATGACCTATTGAAATATTAAGAAAATATCTTAATACTTTGTTATTGGTAATTTCGTGATGTGCAAGATATAATAAAATCCCATTTACCTTCTACATCCCTCAACTTTGCTTGTTAATTCTGAAACATAATCCAGAATCTATTATTTATATTGAAATGAATAAATAAACCAACTAGCCATATAACTAGTGAACTTATTTTCTAAAACTAGAAATGATGTTTTTCCTATTATAATAAAAAAATTTATTACTATGATTTGATTTGATATTTCAGTTAATGAAGAAAGAACTTAAAGTTCATGCTTCTTATCTTGTATTGCAACACATATACCTATAAAAAATTTCTGTAATTAAAACCTGAGTGTATCTGAGTTACAGCCAGCCATAATATAAAACTGATTATAATTATTGCTATCTTGTCAAATGACAGATATTTAATATATAATCTTTAGCAGTTTTAGAGAATATATCACCTTGTTTATGATCAGCCATGGAGTCTCAAGTAAACAAAATCATAAATTAAACTTTTGAGTATAGATGTTAAGATATATACATTGAAGAGAATAGTTATAAATGATAAATTAAGATTCGGGAGTGTACTTTTGAAATCCACTCTTTAAGCAGAATTCTTCATTAAAAGAGTCCTATAATTTGTTTCAGATAATTTATGTATCTTCATGTAATGCTGCAATAGGTCTTCATGGTGGATCCTGACCACAACTGAATTAGGTAGTAACAGTTTTGTATTGCATCATTTATTTTAGCCTGTTACATTTCCCTTATGATTTTTCAGTCACAGTTCTTGGCGGCTCACAAGAGCTGATTTGCTCTTCACAAACTTTTAGTTACAATATATATACACACTTCTTTGAATGCACTATATAGATTAATGCAGTAATAGAGTGGCAGAATTTAATGTTCAAGGTTTATGATCATTTCAGCTCTTGCTGCTCATATAAATTCATAGAAAATATGTTTATCCAGAATGTTAATGCTAAAGTTTGTTAATAGCATTCCTAAAAAATTTTTTTTGATTACAAATTAGATTTTATATATCATAAGCATTATTTACAATAATTAAAATTATAACCATAATTTTGTAAAACTGAAGCACTAAAATTAAGCAGACAGAGGTGAAGCTCTCCATATGGTAATGCCATCCAGTGTAACCCAGAGTAATCAGTGAATACAAGAATTATGCATAAAATCCTTATTTTGTGACTACTCAACCAGTATTTCCAGATTAGTTTTTATCTTGTGGCTTTCATTAATGAGAGGTTTTGGATCTGAGAGAACCACACAAGTTTTAGGTTGTAATGCAATCCTCCAGAAGCTACATTTTATCTTTTTAATTAACTATAAAGATATGACTTCAAAATGAAAACACATTCACTTCTATAGTCATATAGATTTCAAAATTCATATTGGTATCTTCTGTTTTAGTAACCATAGTCACCATCATTATATTATGCAGGATTGGTATAAAACCACTAAACATCACATAATCACTATTTTCTATTCTTAAACAAGCCATTAAAACAGAGGCAAAACTCCCCATAAGGTAGTACTACCCTATGTGTGTCAGAGTAATCATTGGATACAAAAAAGTTAATCCATATAGTAGTCTGGGTGGCATTGAGTAACCCTGATGTATGGAGAGTTTTTCTTCTGTTTTAACAACTTGTGTAAACATAGAAAATGATGAACATATTTTAGTTGCTGGTTTAATATCAATCCCACCTAATGGAATGTTAGTGACTATGTTTATTAAAGAACCAAAGATACCAAAATGTATACATACTGAGCTGGGTTCATCTATATGAGTATACAAGTGAATAATCATGGACTGAATACATTATTGTGTTTTCATTTTTACTTAATATGTAAGTAAAATGTGGCTGCTGGAAGGTTCATTAAATCCTAAAATCTATGTGCCATGCTTTCAGATCCAAGGCTCCTCACTGATGAAATCCACAAGCTAAAATCTAGTCTGATGATATTGTATGAATAAACACTATATAAGACTTTTGGGTGAACCTTATTGCATCCATGGGTTACTCTAGATTGCAATGGGTGGCATTACTGCATGGAGAGTTTTGCCTCTGTTTAACAGCTGATGTAAGTATATGGAATAGTGATCATATGCTGTTTAGTGGTAATGAAATTGCTTTTGTTTAAAAAAGTTTCTAACTGGATTAAGTTGATTGCTTTCTTTTAGGAAAAAAAAACAATCTACTTTTATAAAATGCTTTAATTGATTTTGAAAAATTCTGTTTGTTCATTAATTTTTTATCTTTTTCAAATTAGAATAAAATTTTAAAATCAATGTTTAATATATTTAAATGCAATAGAATTGCTTAAAAATTGATATATAACTAATTTATAACACCTTAATCCATATGAAACACTTATTTTTTTTCAGTATGCCATCTAGTTTTATAGTTATGGAAGCAGAGAATGGGGAAAATGTGAAAAATGTTTAATAACTTAATGTTTTTGAGTTAACAATCTCTCTTTTATTTGATTTAAGTAATGGTCACAAGAGGGCAGTTTCATTTTTTTTAAAATACTGTTAAATGCCAAGAACATTTGTGGTTTAATATAAGGTTGGGAATTCAAGAATGGATGGTGGCTATAGTTTATATAGCTACTGGAGATAGTCAAACTATAATGGAATGGAACAATAGCATATATGAGTGCCTAGTTAGGGATATACAGAGTTTTAAAAAAAGGTGAAGAAAATAATGGTTATAGGAGATATGAATGGGCATATTGAAGAAATTGATGATGTAGACAATAAGAATGGACAGCTTTTGAATAAATTTTGTCAGAGACTAAATTTGAGCATTGGAAACTTATCTAATGTTTATGAGGGACAATATACATGGTCTAGAAATAATATATCCCACACAATAGATTATATATATTGGTAGAGAAAGAGGGATTGAATAAAGTATGGAAAATTAAGGTGTTTGATAATGAAGAGAGAGTATGTAATAGTGATCATAATTTTTTTGTAATTGAAATGGTTAGTAATGTGATGGAAAATATGAATAAAAGTAGACACAATAGTGAAACATGTGGATGGAGAGTGAATGATAAGAATATGTTAGAAGAGTATAAAATACATCTTGAAGAAACCATAGAAAAGTTGATTGGAAATGAATATGAGGACTGGTGTGATGAAATAGAAAAAGTGGCAAATAGGGTTTTAGGTGAGAATATTCAGAAGAATAAAAGTAATAGAAAAATGAGAGTTAGTAGAAGTGTAAAAGAGAGGGATAAATCATGCAGAGAATATAAGTGTGCTATTAAAAACAAAGAAAGTGAAAAATATATTAATGCTAAATGGGAAAAGTACTTAGAAAAGAAGATGTTAGATAAAATAGATAATTATAGAGAGAGAATGAAACTAAATAGTAAATTATTGGATGATATTAATAAAAGTGGAAGAGATGGAAGTAAAAAAAATTGGAATTACATTAAAAGGATAAATTTAGGGGAGAGAGAGATAGTATTATTGGATGAAGAGGGAATAGAGTGTAGCTCTAGAGAAGAATTAGGGAGAATATTGAATGTTATGTAATGGATATATAAAAGATATTAGATGTGAAGAACAGAGGGATAGAAAATATGATAGCATATAGTAATGGGAAAACTATGTTTACAGAAAATGAATTAAATAAGGCAGGGAAGAAGTTGAAAAGTGGTAAGGAAAGAGGATTAGATGGATGGGCAGCAGAGATGGTAATGAATTTGGGGCATATAGCAAAAGTAAAGTTACTATCATGTTTTAATAAGATAACACAGAAGAGAGTTTTTCCAGGTAGTTGGAGTAATATAAGAGTAAGATTATTATTTAAAGGTAAAGGTAAGGATCATAGAAAGTTAAATAATTATAGACCAATAGCAGTAGCATCAGTTTTATATAAAGTTTTTTCATATATGGTGGCTGGAAGAGTCGCAAAATAGATGGAAGAAATAATGTAGTGGAGGAAATGCAAGGGGGTTTTAGGACAGATAGGCATATATGAGAGTTTATTTGTAGTTTCACAACTTATAATTATAAGTAGAAATTCAGGTAGACAGTTATATATGAGTTTTATAGATATAGAGAGGGCATAGAATAGAGTGAATAAAAATAGATTATAGATAAGTTTAGCAAATCTGGGAATGGAAGGAGCTTTAGTGGGTGTTATTAAGAAATTATATGAAAATAATTACTATACATATCAATTAGGAGATATAGAATCAGTTAAAGTTAAAAATGGGGTGGTATAACAGAAAGTGATTCCTTAACATAGTGCAGAATTCATAGATCACATGACCCTATCTCTTAAGCTTGTAAGTTATAAACAGTGAGGATTGCCAATTCCTCTACAAGCTTTATGATAAATGCTTAGCCAGAGCCAGCACTTAAAATATATCTGTCAGGAACCCCTCCCCAAACCCCTGACCATGGTTTCGTGCTTTGGCACTCCTCAGAGAGGTGTCAGGGTAGGTTCAGACACTAGATCTAAAAATACCAACCCAAAGCCAAGCACTTAGCTAAAAGTTATCTATTGAGTGGAAAATCTGAAATTTTCAGACATCTACATGTTTTCCACTCAATAGATAACTTTTAGATAAGTGCTTGGCTTTGGGTTGGTATTTTTTAGATCTAGTGTCTGAACCTACCCTGACACCTCTCTGAGGAGTGCCAAAGCACGAAACCATGGTCAGGGGTTTGGGGAGGGGTTCCTGACAGAGATATTTTGAGTGTTGTCTCTGGCTAAGCATTTATCATAAAGCTTGTAGAGGAATTGGCAATCCTCACTGTTTATCTGCTATTTGTGATTTTCATTCAGTGATTGCTTTTGAACCTTTATATGCTTGAATCTTCTTTAGCATTTGCTTAAGTTTGAAATTTTTTATAATATCTGAATCAATTTTATACCCATCCTTAATATCCTGGCATTGAAAATAAAAAAATGAGATTTACACATTGATAATTAAATAATTTTTCTTAATTTTGATTTTTTTTTCTCTTTGCAAATATTAAGTAATTTAACTTATTTTTGATTCCCAGTTAACATTTCTATTTTTTATATATTTTTTGAAATTGTTTATCTACAACTTTTAATTATTTATTAATAACAATCACAGTCTATAGGTAAAATTATAAATTTAACAAATTTTATTGACAGATATTTCATGATAAAACTATTTAAAAACCACAATTGGAGTTGAATTATTAAATTATTTTCCATGGCTAGTATAAATTGATGAAATTTAATACAAGATGTATCATTGTTTTTGTAATTGAAATGGGATTAGGATAAAATTGGTTTTTTAAATTTAGTCATATATTGTTATATTAGAATTCACTTTAGGTTTGATAGTTTTCTCACAATTCTGATGTTACATTGCTTCGGTACTGCAATCAAGTGCAGAATGCTTCATTTTTGACTGTCTGTAGAGTTTGTTTTATTGTATTGCATTCATTTGATGACAAAACCAGATTTAAAATAATTTTTGATTAATATTATGTTCTAATTAAAATATCTAGATATTATAATTTGTTGTGAAATGTCAATTCAGGATCAAAATTGGGGCATTACAAGAAGGTATTTTTAATGAACTTGGATGATTTTTACTTTTTTAGTAACAAAGAGATGGAAAAGTATGCTTCTAAGCTAGTGATATATAAACTGGAGTCGTATGATAGGTCATGTGATAAATTATACTTTAATAAAATAAAAAGTCAAAATTCTTACCTCTAGTAAAAGTTTTAAATTAGCCCCTTCATTTATTCGTTTTTCTTTAACGCATTGCTTAATTAAAAATAAAAACCAAATTCCTGGAATCCAGAATTTGCTGTAGTTACAAGGATTATCCTCGTAACATTTTTTTTCTTCTTTGGTCATAAAACCTAAAACAATAATAAATTAACAATGAAAATAATAACTTTATTTATTCATAATTTAAAATAACTTCAAAGATTCCGAATAAAGATGCAAGTGGCAACAAAAATGCTATAGATGTAATTATGTATAACTAAATAAAAATTAATTATTTGGTATGCAAATACCTTTTTCGAAAAAGACCTAATATATTTTAGCTATAAGAGTATGTTATATTTAGATGGCTAATTTGTGATCTATAAATAGAAAAGAATGTTAATTGCACGTTAATATTAATAATAATTTAGTTAAGTTGTTGACTTACTGATTCCATATACATTATAACCTGCATGGTAGTAAATTGTTGGAGTCTGAAGCTCAAAGTTTGTACATCACGGTTCTACTTCTATCACTCTAGTTGTCAAACTTCCAATAAATTCCATAGAACGATAGGCTCTGGAGTTTAGATCACACCTCCCTATTGTTTTTATTGTTTGAACTTTTTATCAACTCCTAAGTAATAACTCATTAAATTATTAATTGTCCTAGATGATTTAGCACAGTGGTAGAATTCTCTTGAATTCAATGTATATAAATTCTAATTCCAACATTACCATTTCTATCCTCAAGATATAAATCTTTTAATTATGTTTTTACTTATTAAAAGTTCAATATTTTTAAAAGAATGGGTGATTCATCAAAAATTTTTAATATTATTTAAAAATATAATTCATTAAAAACATAAAAAGCAAATGGATATATTATTTAATTGTAGATGTCAAAGTTTTATTTCATCATTTTCAGTATATAAGTTTGATATTTTATACATGGAAAAATTAGGTATAATATTGCAAGTATTTGTTCCAAAGGTATTTTAAAACTACGAACAACTAATATTCCAAAAAAAAAAAAAAAAATTAAGTGATACTTTAATATTTTAATAAAAAGCAATTATGATTTTGAAATAAAAAAATAAAACTTTTCTTTTGATAAAAAATGAATTAATAGTAATAATTTTGTTGAGTTTGGAGAGGCAGTTAAATTTAAGTCACACATAATCTAATGTATATAGGATAAGTTGGATCAAAATTACTCAGAATGTTGAGCTTTTTTCTTAAATTTTATTATGTAAGTTTGTATGGATATTTTGATGATTGTACTACAATATAATCATTATAAGATTTTTCCATAATATAAAGAATCCATTAGATCTCATTATATCAAATTGCATAAAAATGTTTATGTTCTTTAATATTTCACTCATCAGTGATCATGAAAAACAACAAGTATTTTATTTTATAAAAGCAATTCCAACAATGATATTAATGAAGTCTAATGAAGAATTGTATTTATTTTGAGCTTTTTTTATCATCAACATCAAAGGCAAAAATTAAGATGACTGTTGGATATTGTTTAAATTAATGGTGCTTTAATTTTAAGAATAAAGGGACAAATGTCAAACATAAGTTATAACTTTGATAGATAAGCAGCAGAGTTTTAATGGCTCAACAATTTCAGACTTCTGGGGAAAAAATGCATGCAAGAATTTGAGACCAGTATTCCTTAATTTGCTTAAGAAAAGGGATGACTTTAGTCTCAGATTCAAATCATAATTGAAAGATGGTATATCATTTCTTTACAATGACTAAAATTTGATATTTAAAATTAAAATATTAATCTGGCCATATAAATCCAAATAGAAAATATTCAATTGTAATGTAAGAGAAATTACTTCTCATAGATAATTATTATCTTCTGAATAGGTAGTCATGGTCACCAAACAGCCTAGCCACAAAATAAAAAGTTGTCCATGGCAAGTCTTATGGAATAATGTTTTCATTAATATATTGGTAAAGTAAAAGTGATTTAATTAGAAGTTTTTATAATTGTAAAAAAAAGTTTGAACTTAAAAGATATAAAAATATGATTTTGTTAATAACATAAATAAGTAAGTCAGAGAGTATACAATATTATTATGCATTGTAAAATGAAATGATAGATTATAATTTTAGTTTACATGTTGTAGTTACATAAACTAAGAAAACCAATTCTGACAAATTTCTAGACATTCTATAATTAATTTAAAAAACATTTATTTAACTTTGAATATTTTTAAAAATAGACCATAAAAGTAATTTATGGAATTTATTACATTAATAACTTTTTAATAAAAATCATGGGTCCAATTATTTGAGAGATTCATATGACATGAGACTTCACTATAAATAGCATATAGGTATCTGTAATAATATTTCTATTTAAATTATAATGGGAAAGGTTGGTCACAGGCAGGCATACTTCTGCAGATGGAAAAATCAATGTTCAAAGCAAACAATGTAATGTGAAATGTAGAAAAAAGTCTGATATTATATTTTCTGGAAACTAGTTATCTTTTATGTTAAAAATTAATTAACAAAGCGAAATGCAAGTACAAATCTATCTAAAGGGTGAATAATCACTCAGTAGGGTAAATAAATACAACAAACAATGAGCTATAACTTATTGGGAAAGATATATGTGAATTTATAAATAATATTTTCCAATGAAATATATTTTAAACACTGTTATTAATGTAAGGCATTTTGTAAATTTCATTACAAATATCTTATAACATAAGAATGCTGTTAGCAATAAATTATTTCTTGTGTGTAATAAAATGACATTTATGTCACAAACATCAATGTGGTGACTGGAATAAAATTTTCAATTTGTTCTTTGATTTTGTAATAAATTAGGAAAACTAGAATAGAGTCTCACAGAAGGAAGTCAGGGCCAAACACTTTTATTTAAAGAGATTAATTTCTTTTGACAATCACTAATAATTAGCTTATATATTTTACTTTGCTAATAATACTATGTCACAAATAATATTAAATATGTCTTCCCATAAAACTTGTAATAAATTTCTAAATCTCTTTATAAAAGTCTTAATACAATTACTTTAAATGGCATACCAATATGTGGCCAGAGTTTAATCTTTAATATAGTCTGTTAAGGAATTGTATGACCATAGCAAAGTTTACTATATACCATTACAGTGTGTATATATAATCTAAAAACACTATAACATATTTTAATATCAATTTTTTTAAAAAGTATACTTTCAACTTACTAACATTGTAGTAATGGTTATCAATACAACAGTATTTTGCTCTTAACATTTAAAAATAAAAACACTTTTTACTTATTTGAATGTTATTGTCTCTGATTTCTCACATGTTCATTTTACGTGATAAACCAGGCTTCTCTAATTTTTCTCTTTTCATCTTTCTTTCTTCACAGACTACTTCAACAACACCTGGATTAAATCCATGTTCACATTTTTTTCATAATTATAAAATACTGATCCATTTATTACAATATCTTCATGTTATATATATATATGACAATGTCAGAGATTCATTCTATGCTATGTATATAAATAATTGAGACAAATGATACAAAAAATAAAAAATGCAAAAGACAATAGAAAAAGTAAAAAAAAAATGGACAAAAAAAAAGATAAATCAAAAAAGAAAATTGTAAAATGCTTGATAAATAACACACACACATTTATATATATAAACAAAAACATTATTTTATAATGAAATTTTAAACAAAAAAAAAAACTAATTAAATTTTACCAGGTATCAATTGTAAAACTGATAAAACTAGTTAACATCAAACAACTTATTTTAAATGCCTGATTATTTGAACACAGAATCTATAAAAGTATACATCAAGGTAAAATATTCTCCAAATAATTTACTATAGAGCCAAGGCTCCTTCAACCTTTTCTTTCTTATAGAGCATTAGTAAAAGAGAAATCATAACTCATCAAACAAGCCAATTGGTAATGATGAGCATTTGAGGAGTTTTTTACATTTGTTTAATCTCCAGATAATACTATTTATATAATTATTTACTGAGTAATATCAAACAGCAAGTTGTGTTAGCTATAGGCTGATTAACTAGAAAAACTCCTAAACTATATAATTTTTTCTCGACCTGAATGTAAACATTGTGAAAAAAAAAGAAAGAAGAAAAACAGAGAGAAAAAAGAGCACAAAAGTAATCAATTACATTACTCCTTTTATTTTAAATTTAGATAATATGCATAAAAAGTATTTTATAATAAACATTTTTATTTACTATATACTAAAAAGCACTAAAATAATTGTTGTTTTTTTAACAACAATAGGGATTTTTATATTTAATTTAAAATAAAAGCATGGAGAGTCTAGAAATTGAATTAATTAATTTCTAGACATTCCATATTTCTATTTCTAGTTAAATATAAAAACTCCAATTGTGATTGAAGAAAACAATTATTTTTTATTATATTGGTACACAGGAAATAAAAGCTATTATATATATATATATATTGTAAGATGTGGTCTTACACTCCATCAAAATCATTAAAAGCACCCATCCCTAATTCAAACCCAATACCCATACTAATATTCTCTATGTATAATATAAAACAATGTATAGGTATAATGACAATGCAACTCAAATAAAACTTATTACCAAAAGATGAAATGGGTCACAAGTACTGAAACTGGGGAACAATTAATTGTTTCTATAATTAAACTTTTATGTTTTTTTTATAATTAAACATTTAATAAATTTATGATAAATACATAATCTAAACTAAGCTATAAAATGTAGACACTAATACTTACCTTTATTGTAAAAACCTCTCATCAATTGTTGTTTAATTTACACACAGTACAACAATACAAAGAAAGGATAATTAAATTTAGAAGCAAGCAAGAAAATAAAATAAAAAACTTAAAGGAAATAAATAATAAATACATTTTTATTATTAATCCACCATATATATATATATATTAATCATAACAAATGATGTAAATAATTAATTCAATGAATGAACACAAATCTGCCATTTAAAACCATCATATTCACATTAAAAAGAACAACCTCATTTTGATGATTAGAAAAAGATATAAACAAATGACCTTCTCAAAAATCAGATCAAAAATTCTTATTGGCTAACCAACATGTACATTTTTTGAGTGGAAAATCGAACTTGTTATTCAAACAAAAATGTTTGCTGCCATAAAAAAAACTCATTAAATGAGTATATCTCATTGGATAGGAATTAAAATTAAATTAAAAGTGTACATATTTAACTTAAACACACACAGCTAATGGATTTTAAATTATAAATCCCGAAAACAGCTTTAAACTATTCAATATTTCAAGAGTAATTTCAATTTTGGGTCAGAGATTATTAGATCAACTCTAACTTGAGATTCCCAACAGCAAATATTTTGCTTTTCAACAAATTCAAGAACTTTATCAACTACATATATAGAAACTCATACAACCATGTGTTTCTAAATGGAAAGTTACATCAGGGAAAGAAAGTCAACCATAAAGCTGTAACTGCCAAAACCAAATTTAATCTGACCTAGCATATATTCATCGATGCTGCAAACAACACCAACTTTATGATTTAGATGTGAAGCTACAAACTCAACATCTCAAAGCAGGCCATAAGAAAAGAGAAATTCTTATCACCATCATAATACATTCTAGAATACTCAAACACCACCAACAAAAACATGAAATAAATTAATGAGTTAATCTTTTTAGGTAATTTTTCTTATGAATACTCAACTGATATTAGGTTGACATCATATTATTATTTCATGTATATTTTTTTATTTACTTCTTTCCTTTATTATAGATTGAAGCAGGTGTAAACTCTTAACATGTTAGAAAAGGGGAAAGCATTATTAGTTTTATTTTTAAAATGGAAATAAAATATAGATTCAGTTGAGAACTTGCTCACAGATGAATTTAATTATCACCAGGGGAAAAGATAAGATTTTGCATTCTTGCACATTAAATACCAACACTTATACAGTAACACTGTTATTTGCTATTTGTTTGTTATTACTAGTCATTTTATCATTTAGTTATTTGTTTTTTGATATAGATGATTAATAATCTCTAGTGTGAATGGTCTTTCCTATCTTTGTAGAAACAAACCACAACAGAAGGAGCAATCCCATACAACTCTCGGATTATTGATATGAGCTCACCAATAAACTTATTGGAGATAATGAATTACAATTTTGATAAAGCTTAAGTTACAAAGGAAGTGTAAACATAAATAATAACAAGTTATAATTTAATTTCTTTGTTAGTATTGATATTGGATAATTGTTCTTGAAAACAAGGATTGGATTAATAATATTAACTGTAATAATCAAAGAATATTTATTGATATCTAAACAAATTATTTATTTTTGTTATAACCAAATTGCCTAAATTATGTTAATTGTGAATAAATTTGTTAAAAATATGATTTTAAATTAAAGACTGCCATTTGTGTTTTTCTATATTCAGTTCTCAATTTATCATATGCTTGTACATTATAGATAGTCCTATTGATATTATGCATATTGTCCATAAGCTTGAATTCTGGGATTAATGGAAGTTAAAGATGGAGAAAAGAAATGAGTATACAGATAGATTTTTGTCATATGTTTGTGTGTTAATACATCATTTTCTAGGAATGAGATCGAAATGGACATGTGTCTATATATTTAGAAATCCTAAATATGCTTGCTCACCCACTTTGACAGCCTATCAAGTCAACTGTCAGGTTAGGTCAGGACCCATTCCATTACATATGGCACATTCCAGTCACAAGGCAAAAAAATCTCATATTAATATTAGATTTGAGATTCTCAATAACAAAAATAATAAAATCTAAACTTCTTTCATTATAACTTTTTTTTGGATGAGATAAATTGAACTTCAATAGTGAAAAACTACTAACGAATAAAATCACATAAAATAATATGTAGTCAACTCTTTACAGGGATTGAATAGTGAGATATAAAATTAGTAAAAATGAAAAGTTGAATGCAGGTAAAACATAATTTTTTCTTTGGTGAGTACAGTAAATGCAATAAAGATAGATCTTTTTACAATGTTTCTTATTATAAAAAATATTTATAGAATTTAAAAGCTGAAATAAGAGTTAGTAAAATAATTTAAAACAAAGAAATAATAAAGTAGATGATTACAAGGAGCAAAATAAAAATGATGCATTCTGAAACTACTAATGAAAGAGAAAATGAAAATGATGTACAATTTTATACAAAAGGTGGCAAGATGGAGAGTTCTCTTTTAGAAAATATAGAAATAGAATAAAACATTAGTATATCTGGGGGAACTCTAATAGAAAACATCCAAGCATCAGAAACTACTATGACTCCAGAGAAACAAGGAGAGGAGAAAACAAATATAAATGATGTGACACTCAATCAATTGATGATAATGATGCAGCAAATGTCAACAGATCAGCAGTGAAAGTCAGCAAATCTGCAATATATAGTGACCAATTTATTTGCATTATCTAATAAGATGTAGAAAAAAGGTGAGTATATAGGTAGGTTTTTGACATATGTTTGTGTATTAATACATCATGTCCAAGGAATGAGATCAGAATGGACATGAGTCTACATATTTACAAATCCTAGATATACTATCTCATCTACTGTCAGGTAGGGTCAGGACTCATTTCATTACAATATGTTGAATTAAATATTTTTCATGGGTTGTTATACTAATAAAGAACAGAAATAAGGAGATTTTATCCATGTAAACTGAGATAACTTTTCTCTGAAGCCAAATAAGTTTTCTTCATTACCTATAGTAGGGCTTTAGTTGTGAACATTAAATGCAATGATTTAAATTCTGTTGCAATGAATAAAACACACTCCTACTTCAGTTCATGAAAATATTATAATAAAAAATGAATCACTATCTTATTAGTTCTCTTTATATATAAAGGAGGTTGTATTTAATACTTCAGCAAAAAGTGTGCATATTAATATTATTATTTTATTAATAAAAATCAATTCATTAGATCAATATAAAACTAATAAGGTAATTGGATTGATTAATATTCACACTTTTTGCTGTAAGTACTAAAGACAATCTTCATTATGCATGAAGAGGATCAATGAGAAAATAATTACAGTATTATCATATGCTGAGGTGGGAGTGGGTATTATTTATTGCAGCAGCATTTAAAGCAATTGTATTTACATTATACATACTCATGCATAGCATTTGAATATTTTTTATAATAATTCCTATTTAATTTTTTTTAAATATTTTCTCTTTTTGTAATGGATCATAACATTGTTTATTCATAAAAATTATTGAACAAATTTTTATTATTATTTGGAATTCCATTTTAAAAGTGAAAACAAATTTTGGTTGACAGATTGTAAAAGAATGAAAATATATATTAAAATTTAAAATTAAATTTATTATTGTTAAAATTTCACAAAAATGTTTATTTACCAGTGTTTATGAAAACAACTCTTGTTATTCAATAAAAGCAGTTACTACTTTATTGTAATTATGTTTTACAACTTGTCTTCTTAAAAAAAAAAATTTAAATAAAATTTATTTGTAATCATACCATTTTTTTGGTTTTAAATAAATATTCCATGGATATTTTTCAGAAATAAACTTAAATAGGTAAATAAATTACTGAAAATTGCAATTCTTTTTCCAGAAATATTAAAAAAAACACTCTGAAATATCTGGGGCCAAATAATTGATCAATCAGTGATACTGTTCATTTTTTATATTATGATACAACAAATCAGGGCATCATTGATTTGCTTTCATATCCAAATTTAATATGATATCTATACTATGCTGACATTTTCAGATTTTTTTTTAAACTAATAGTTTTATTTATGATTTCTGTGCAAAAAAAATGCAAATGTTTAAGCTAACATTAAACATAATTACAAAATGGTGAAAAGTAGCCAAAACCAATAGCAACACTATTGTAAGACCCCAAATGTCTCAAAATTTATGAGAAAGTTTGACTTGGAAGAAAATTGAAATGAAAAATAATTTATAAAATAAAAAGATTGGAAAAGAATAAATATATGAAATTAATTTATTTTATATATATATTAAAATCAATGGAGTATACTTGGAAAGAAAATGGTGAAATACTTATTAATAATGAAACAATTACTGAAGTATTAATTTTATTAATGAGAATAAAAACTATGTCACATTCTATGCAACATTTTAACCTTTTTGAATTTGGACATTTTTTTTTGTTTGACCTGGTGAAATTTTTGAAAATATCAAACTTTCACTTCTACAAATAATCTTTATTTTATACTAAAATTCAATAAGTTGAACTTAATTTCTTTTTAATTTAATTTTATAAATGAATAATGTTCTAATTTAACCTTTTAACCGCTAATTATATTATTGGTTGTATGAGTAAAAATCAAATCTTTTAATTGGCCAACTCACAAACTGAAGACAAAGCCTATTGTTAAAACATATTCGCCTATAATATTAAATTCAACTCAGATACATTTATAAAAAGTATATTATTAATTTTTCAGGTTATGAAGAGAACGAAAGTTCTTTCAAAAATAAATTGCTATTTATTTATTCTAAAATATTCAATTTCGGCAACATAAAAGCTATAATATAAACAAAAAGATTGACTTTTACGTTATAGAAAAGTAAATATTTCTTTTTACTACAGCTTCAATATTTTTACAAAAATCTTCGATATTTTTCGAAAATAATTTTGTTTTTTTAGTTTATTTTTTAAAAATTATTTTTAATTTGTCAAATTATACTTTTTTTAATACTTAAATCACCTTCGAAATGAAAATCTCAGCGTTTATCTTTATTTTCTTTGATTAGGCGGTTTCTTTGTTCTTTCCAGCCAATCAGAATGTCTTTTTCGGCTGAGAGCTTGCTAAGAACCAATCACAAATAATGTTCTTTCTTTGTTTAGGTTTAAATGCGTTTTTTTTTATTTTTTACTTGTAAAATAAGTCGGAAGAGGTCACCATCGTACAGAACTTTTAAAAATCTCTTTAAAACATATCGAACGAATTTTTTAGCATAGGAATCGGCTGAGATAGAGTGACGTCAACTGCTTACGAGAGGTCGTGTCAAAGACAGGCTAAGAATTAATAGATAGTGAAGGTCCATTATGCAGGGAAGATTATAATATTATAATTCCTTACAGATTTACAGTTTAGCACTATGTTTGACCAGGATGGCCATATTCATAGAACAAGATAGGTATGTAGAAGATAGAAATTATAGGTCACATTCAATTCCAATATTATTTTGTTTATGAAGCATTTTTAAAAAAATAAACTTGTATAATAAAAAAAAATTTAAATTTAAAGCAACTTTTACAATCAAGAGAAACTAAGATTAGTTTTTATTTCTCTTTGAATTTACCATAAACATTTTTTTTTTATTATTATAAAAAAAACAACATATACCATCCTATCAAGAACATTATTGAAAATCTATGAACTGTAATTAACACATTTGAAATTTACTTCACTAACATCTCTATGGCAAATAAACCAGAGGAGTAACCAAAATATTTCAATGACATATTGTATTGCATTGATTTTTAACATATGTACAAAATTAAAAGAAAATTAATTTGACAAAAGTCTGTTAAATCTCAGATACAAAATGTATTCTCAACAAACAGAGATTCTAAATTAACTAAAAACAAAAGTGATTCTATTAGTTTTGAAATGCAAAAAACTGCTGAATTAGCTTTTTAGGCGTATTTTTTATCGGTGATGCCAAGTATCTTAATATACCAATTCAAACTCAAATGCAGCTAAAATTGTTTATCTATTTTAGGGACCACTTATTTTATATAAAAGTGTCAAAATATCTTAGCTCACAATTGACAAATATATAACTCCATAAGCAAAATAAATATGCAATATATACATTGATAAAAATTTCATTTTAAACCTACTTTATAATAATACAAAAATATTGGTGACATAATATTAAAAAAAAAAAACCCTTCTGGGGGCTATTTGAAAATAATATTATCACCTCAAAGAACAATCAATAATTTTTTTAAATTTTTTTTGTATAGATTACTTCCTTTTATAGATGAATAATTATTAAACAGACTAGAAGTGGTTTTAAAAGTTTAAAAAATAATAGAGACATAATTTTGTTGTGAAAAAAATTGTAAAAAATATTATGGTGTAATGTAATGATTTTGACAAAACATTTAATTCAGTCCTGTGAAAACTTTTGTGGAACTATTTGAATTAACTGGTTATATTTAGAAATTTCTTAATATTACACAGCTTCTATATGATGGTATGCAAAAAAGCAGCAAAAATAGCAAAGGAAAATATATCAGATATTTTAAATGAAATTGTTCTTAAACAGAGATTTAATCTAATGCAAATTTTTTAAATCTATTTTAAGATAGTTGTTTTTGGATGAATTTATAGGAAACTTCATAAAGTAGTCATTAAGATATGATATAAATTTGATAGTGAATTTTTTAATTTGAATCTATTAAAGGCAAAAACAAGAACATCTTTTTGATTTCTAAATTTACAATAATATGATGATTGTATTACTCTTAACAATTTAAATACAAATTACAAAAATTACTATTTAATAAATAAAGTTCAATAAACTCAATGTTTTATCAGTAAGTGATAGAAGAAAAGGTTGCAATAATTTTTGGTTTGAATGGTTATTTGCTTGGCAATACAGATTACTTTAAATATCTTGGTAATTTTTTAAATAGAAAATAGTCTTGAATGATGACTGCTGGATATACATTTTCATATTTTGTTGCTACATTTCATAAGTTAAAATATAGGGTATTTTATTATAAAGATATTATTATTTTCCCGAAATGTCATATAATAAATTATTTATATTCTAATAAATTTGTTTTATGAAAATGAGATGTAGCCATCCTGCCATGTAATACAAAAGCTTTAAAAAACGTTTAATTAAAATATCCATATCATAAAAATATTATGCCCAAATCATAAGACCAATTAGTATGTTCATTCTTTAATTTGCTGAATGGGATGATATTAAGTCTAAAATTGTAAAAGCACATCTTAATTGTTTTACAGGGTTAATGAAATATATAAAAAGTAGCAAACATTTAAACATGTGTTTTATGGTAGTAGAATTTAGGTTATAACACTTATTAAAAAACACTTTAAATAAATTTATTTATATGGAGAATTAACTGAGAATAAAATACCACCGACAAGGCTACAATTAATCAAGGAGTTACACTTTTCAAAAAAAAAAAAAAGTATTTTGTTCCTCTGGAATTATAACGACTATATTCATTTCAAGCTGTTGCTAATGATATTGTATTCTATCTGTGTGTGTATAACATAATGCTAAAGTAGTTTTAAACTTTTCTTATAACAATATTTTTAATTTATTTCTCTAGGTACATTATTTTGTTTCTATCATTAAAAAGACTGATTTTTTTTTTTTATACTTATAGATTTTGATATTAAGTTGTCAACAAGGTCTTAATCTACATGCATATTAAAATTGTATACAACCTATGCATTATATTTCTATTATATAAATTAAACGGAAAACTCCTAGAAACAGGAGCAAATCAATAGTTTGCAGCAAGTATGAGAAAAGAACTTGATTATAAAAATCATTAATAAAATAATATATATATATATACAGAGAGAGAGAGAGAGAGAGAGAGAGAGAGAGAGAGAGAGAGAGAGAGAGAGAGAGAGAGAGAGAGAGAGAGAGAGAGAGAGAGAGAGAGAGAGGGGGAGAGAGAGAGAGAGAGAGAGAGAGAGAGAGAGAGAGAGAGAGAGAGAGAGAGAGAGAGAGAGAGAGAGAGAGAGAGAGAGAGAGAGAGAGAGAGAGAGAGAGAGAGAGAGAGAGAGAGAGAGAGAGAGAGAGAGAGAGAGAGAGAGAGAGAGAGAGAGAGAGAGAGAGAGAGAGAGAGAGAGAGAGAGAGAGAGAGAGAGAGAGAGAGAGAGAGAGAGAGAGAGAGAGAGAGAGAGAGAGAGAGAGAGAGAGAGAGAGAGAGAGAGAGAGAGAGAGAGAGAGAGAGAGAGAGAGAGAGAGAGAGAGAGAGAGAGAGAGAGAGAGAGAGAGAGAGAGAGAGAGAGAGAGAGAGAGAGAGAGAGAGAGAGAGAGAGAGAGAGAGAGAGAGAGAGAGAGAGAGAGAGAGAGAGAGAGAGAGAGAGAGAGAGAGAGAGAGAGAGAGAGAGAGAGAGAGAGAGAGAGAGAGAGAGAGAGAGAGAGAGAGAGAGAGAGAGAGAGAGAGAGAGAGAGAGAGAGAGAGAGAGAGAGAGAGAGAGAGAGAGAGAGAGAGAGAGAGAGAGAGAGAGAGAGAGAGAGAGAGAGAGAGAGAGAGAGAGAGAGAGAGAGAGAGAGAGAGAGAGAGAGAGAGAGAGAGAGAGAGAGAGAGAGAGAGAGAGAGAGAGAGAGAGAGAGAGAGAGAGAGAGAGAGAGAGAGAGAGAGAGAGAGAGAGAGAGAGAGAGAGAGAGAGAGAGAGAGAGAGAGAGAGAGAGAGAGAGAGAGAGAGAGAGAGAGAGAGAGAGAGAGAGAGAGAGAGAGAGAGAGAGAGAGAGAGAGAGAGAGAGAGAGAGAGAGAGAGAGAGAGAGAGAGAGAGAGAGAGAGAGAGAGAGAGAGAGAGAGAGAGAGAGAGAGAGAGAGAGAGAGAGAGAGAGAGAGAGAGAGAGAGAGAGAGAGAGAGAGAGAGAGAGAGAGAGAGAGAGAGAGAGAGAGAGAGAGAGAGAGAGAGAGAGAGAGAGAGAGAGAGAGAGAGAGAGAGAGAGAGAGAGAGAGAGAGAGAGAGAGAGAGAGAGAGAGAGAGAGAGAGAGAGAGAGAGAGAGAGAGAGAGAGAGAGAGAGAGAGAGAGAGAGAGAGAGAGAGAGAGAGAGAGAGAGAGAGAGAGAGAGAGAGAGAGAGAGAGAGAGAGAGAGAGAGAGAGAGAGAGAGAGAGAGAGAGAGAGAGAGAGAGAGAGAGAGAGAGAGAGAGAGAGAGAGAGAGAGAGAGAGAGAGAGAGAGAGAGAGAGAGAGAGAGAGAGAGAGAGAGAGAGAGAGAGAGAGAGAGAGAGAGAGAGAGAGAGAGAGAGAGAGAGAGAGAGAGAGAGAGAGAGAGAGAGAGAGAGAGAGAGAGAGAGAGAGAGAGAGAGAGAGAGAGAGAGAGAGAGAGAGAGAGAGAGAGAGAGAGAGAGAGAGAGAGAGAGAGAGAGAGAGAGAGAGAGAGAGAGAGAGAGAGAGAGAGAGAGAGAGAGAGAGAGAGAGAGAGAGAGAGAGAGAGAGAGAGAGAGAGAGAGAGAGAGAGAGAGAGAGAGAGAGAGAGAGAGAGAGAGAGAGAGAGAGAGAGAGAGAGAGAGAGAGAGAGAGAGAGAGAGAGAGAGAGAGAGAGAGAGAGAGAGAGAGAGAGAGAGAGAGAGAGAGAGAGAGAGAGAGAGAGAGAGAGAGAGAGAGAGAGAGAGAGAGAGAGAGAGAGAGAGAGAGAGAGAGAGAGAGAGAGAGAGAGAGAGAGAGAGAGAGAGAGAGAAAATTTCAGTTAGGATTTTAATGTTAATTAGTATTCCATATATATGAGTATTGATTAAGTCATATAACTCAAAACTAACCTGCATCTACTACGTGATCCAAAGTGGGAAATCTTTTAACTGCAGTGACGCTAACATAGCGAGTTGTGAGCACCACCATAAGAAGTAAATACCTAGAGAGTGTCCTTCGCAGAAGGCGACCTCTTTCATCATTTCCTTCAATAAAGAGAGCGACACAATAAATAACCCTAAAACAAAATGTTTTGCAACATTTAAAATAATATACACATAAAACATATATATATTTACTTGTGTAAAAGAGCGTGTCTGTGTTTAAGATTTTCCTGCTCAGAGAGAAAATTGATAAATCAAAATATAATAAAATGCAATTATGTTACATGAATATTTTTATCGATATTTTAAACTTAATATTATTCATACATATACTAATCACTTACATACAGACACATACCCATATATATATATATCATGATAACAGTCCAAAACTATATAAACTAAGAATCTAAATTTGGAATTTATCATTACTAAGTAAGACTCTACAACAATCTAAACTTCAATAAAATTAATGAAATTGGATCTAATCATATTAAGTCAAATTCTGACAAAACAACTGCTAATCAAAGCTAGCAGATATTTATAAAAAAAAATATTTCAATAAAATTTAACATTGAGTGATTTTTTTTTTCATGTGCCAAAGCATCGGCCGGGTAGCGAACCCGCATATCCGGGACAACTGCTTGTAAGGCGGCTGTGCTGACCACTCGACCACCAACGCTTGACAACATTGAGTGGTTTTATTTTAAAAAATGTATACTTAGCATTGGTAACTTTTTTTAAAAACTGATGATGAAAATAAATGTCCAAAGTGCTTATAAAAATTTCTCTAACTACTGAATAAAAACAGTATTTGTTTGATTATAAGCTAAAAAATATTTGAAAATTACTAGTTTATTACAACAGTTATTTTAAGTTTTATTGAAATTGTCCAAATATAATTATCTGTACTATCATATAAATCATTCCTGAACATGAAAAATGGCAATGTTTATTAAACAATGCTATATAATTACAGTATTTGCAGGTGACTAGCAATATTTGTCAAAGAATGTTTTTTATTATTATTTAGAAGCAAAAGTTGATATCAATTATCAGTTTATAGTATTTTGAAAAAGTCATCTGGATATATTATTCTGTTAATCAATTAAATAATTTGTGTTAAAACCAATGAAAAATGCTACCAACAGATAATATTTTTAAAACCAAACAGTTTAAAATTATAGGGTACAGCATATAGTAAATTCTATAATATTTGAAAAATTAGAAGCATTTTCTAAGATTTTTACAGCTGAATCTTAAAGTTTGTGTTATCAAGTAATTAATATAAGAACATTTCGGCATAACCTTGAATAAATTTCCAAAACTATAGATCAAATGTCTATATCTAAATGGAACAGTACTATTTATTTATTTATTTATTACAAAATGTAATTTAATTCATTTCACAATAGACTTTTCCTAGTTTCTTTTTAAAAAGTATTCCTTTATATTTTTTTTGTTCAATTTAAAATTTAAAAAACTATAAAGAAAAATAAGAGAAATTTCTGGATAATTTGGAAATTGAGTTACGACTGTATGGACTATAATAATTCCATGATTATACTTTATCAAAATTAATGATAGATTACCACCTTTATATTTTATATTAAAATGCATTATATATGAGCTATTTTTATTGATATTCAAATAAGAGTGGAATAACCAAATTCCTCTGTAGTGCACTAGGCCCATGTGATAATAAAATGTCACCATGCATTATATATTGAAGCGATATTTATATATGCTTCATATATATAAGTTGAAAAATTCAAAGAAGGTTTTAAATTAAGAGTTTTTAGCAATATTAATAAGAGGAAATTTTATATATATATATGGAACTATTACATCTCTGGATTGCCTGGTCTCCTAAATGATTTCTATATGTGTGTTTTTTATGTGAAAATTTTCTTATATGAGGTTTTTTATGTAAAGATTGGTTACATGGATGTTTAATATCTGTGTTTAATTGGATTATAGATAAATAATTAGTTATAAATTATTGTACTTTGCACTAACTATAATTTTTAAAATGTATAAGTATTTTAGTTTTTAATGAATATTAATGTGAGCACAGCTATTTTTTGTATGTGAGCATAGTTTAATTTTTCTATGTATGCACATATGTATATTTTAATTTTTAATTTTGGATTTCTATTTTTATATTTATTTTAATTTAAATAGAATTTAAGCTTGATTAGGAGGGAATGTAGTTTTTTTTTTTTTTTTGTTTGAATTTTGTCATTGATTGGGTAGATATTCTGTGTTAGATTTTGTGACCAATCAGGGAGGGTTTGTTAAATTTTTAATCTTTTACCAAATCTGTAATTTTTGATTATCGCCATTTTACTATGTATTTTTTTTCTTTCTGATGAAAACCAGTCCTCTGGTTGAAATATTATATTATTTATTGGATTTATAAGTCTTTATTTTTTTGTTTATATATATATAAGTAAATGCACAGATAAATGTATATGGCATTATTAATTTTAAGGTTATTTTAAAAGTAATTTTAAACAAAAACTTTATTTTATTAATATTTGTAAAGGTATTTTATACTTAGATAGGGGGAAATGACATTATTGTATAAAATGTAATTAAATTCTAGATAACCAAATCAACTAATAAAGAAAATAAATATTTCAAGTAATTTACTCAAAACATTGTCTATTATTTTGTATAACCCCTTTCAAAGTTAAAATTTTATAAATGTTGTAATTGGACAAATAAGCCACATTTAGGAGTTATCTATAACAAATAGATAAATGATGGAAGAGACTCACAATGGAAACTGATTTTTCTGATAAGACAAGTCAGTAAACTATAAATTCCTCTGAACATGTTTTATTATTACTAAGTCTGCCTTAATTGTTTTAATCAGTTTCTGCTTTGATTTATCAGTGTGCTTTGTGTCAAAATATAACAGAAGAGTAGGGAAGCCATTATCTTCTTCACCCTGGATAAGTAGGCTAAGTGCAAGTCATAAGTGCATCAATAGTTGCTGAGAAGAATCCATCAAATAATATAGAACCATCTTAAGGTGCATTGTGTCCAGTTAAATGCCAACTATATGCAGTAAACTTCTAAAGTGTCTATTGCTTTGGGGGAGAAAGTGGCTGTCAATCAATAAGGAAAACAGCATCTGATGATACTCATAGAATGAGAAATAACTGTGCATTAATAAAGACCACTGCAGTAATCAAGACCAACATGATAGAAGCGTTACCAGATATAGTGATGTTTGTAAAAACTGAGTCCACTAAAAGTCTACCAATACCTAAATTCAGAACTTGAACTCTTAGTGATGAAATGGGTAATGTGTATAAACTTTGAATATATTATTATTGTCTATTATTAATATTAGGTATTTTACTTCCTACATTTGATTTATACTAATGTTTTATGAATTATTATGATTAATTTTACTTATAAGTAGTAGATCTATTTATAAATTAGTATAGCAGGGGATTGTAATTTTTTTATTAGGCATGCCACAGTTCAGTCAGTGCATAAATCAAATAAGAAACATATTTTTTAATAAAATAATTAGTATATTATTGCAAACCCCTACCACACTCTTAAAAATTTAGTGTTTTCAAACCAGAACTAATAATGGTTATCATTTTCAATAGCCTTAATTATAGATATTGTAAAAATAGTAATTTAATCATTAACATGAATGATGCTGATTAACGACATTTAGATAGACAGATTAAATTAAGTAAGATTGCTTTTTAATAGTTCACAGTTTTAAGCAAAATACCACCCACATTGGAGAACAAGTAAGTATGCAAAAGGATAATTGAGCATATTAAATTCACTTGAGCTGATATACTTTTATTTCCAACTGTTTTTGTCTATGTATAATGTTAGTTTATATATGTTTCGTTTATTCATAAATGAGTGTGATATCATTTGTGTCTTGGTCACTTGCATTCATTAACTTACTTTGAGTATTATCCAATAGATGCACATTTTTATCATATATTATATGTTTCATTTATAAATTTTCTTTATTCATAACCAAGTGAAAAGCATTTATTGTTTTTATTATTTACCTGCACTATGAAAGTATTTATGTTATTTAATAGTATCATATATTGAATGATTTTAGCGTTTCTGCAAACTGTAAATTTAATAAGTCTTAAAACTGTGTTATGATTCATTGTATTAATAAATGTTGATAGTTAGTCAGTGCAGTAAATTTATATCTGTCCAGAAACAAAATGTATTGTGCCATATATTTTCTGTGCTTAAAAATAATGGGATCAATAAATCTCTAACTGTATTAATTTGTATTCAAACTAAATAAGACAATTAAAAAAGGTATGTCATTTCTACATTTAATCCCTGGTAAAAACAACTAATAGATTAATATTTTCCATGGATGGCTGTCAATTATATTATTGCTGGTGTTGGAATGATGTATATACACAAATATTCTTATTATTTTTGAGTATTTATCATTATTGCAATCAATAATGTTAATTAAACTATGATAGAATCTCTTGATTTTTAGCTGATCTTAGTAAGCTATAAAAAGAAAAAGTTTTTGATCAGGTGATAGGCATTGGTTTGTAAAGATCCCATGCAAATTATCCTTGGGTGATTTTTGTGAGAGCTATAGATTTTAGACCATTATAGTATATATATATATATATATTTATTTTCTCAACTCTACCATAACACAATAATCCATCAACACAGAAAATCTGATTACCCACTCTGATCAAACATATATTTTTGGAACCATTTCACTTTTCAAGTGAGTTAAATACAAACACAGAAAAATAACTTAACCTTATACATGTAAACCTATTGTTATAAAGTGCTGAAAACTTTGAAATTATTCAAATGGAAGTTAATCTTCGATAATGCACTATTTCTTAAATATTATAAATTTCCATGCACTCACCTGCTGGTAAGAGTTTAAAAAACTAAAGTGACTCACTTAAGTTTAGAGTGTACATTCTATATACACCAACTCTTACAGACCATGCTTAAATCAGGGCTAAACTCTTACCAGCGGGCAAGTACATGGAAATTTATAATATTTAAGAAATGGTGCATTATTGGAGATTGACTTCCGTTTGAATATTTTTAACCATATACATATATATTTAAATTTCATATTTAAGAAAACTTATAAAGAAAAATCTGAAAAGACAAATGATTTTCAAAATGCATATTTTAGTGGACCCAGCCACTCATCAGTTGACCCAAGTCCCAAGCTTTTATAATTGTCATCATTCATTCAGAATTTGTAGATATGAAGTTATTACAATTTGATTTATAAGTGTCAAACTTTCTGCATTTACAACTTTGTCACCAACTATTTCATATAAATACATTAATAATTATTACTAATTATTATCACTAGACAGATATAAACTTTTAATTTCAATTACAAAATATTATGCTGTGTTTTTTATTGTTACAGATGTTTCGACATCTGATTTTCCATGTCTATGTTGATATGATATTTTTTCCTATATCACTCTCACACAAAGTAGAGAATGGTTTTTATACACTTTATTATAACCAATAGAATATGAGTTTTCCTAATGTTGCACAGATAAAGGAAATGGAATAAGAAATAAAAATGGAACAATTGCATAGATTAATAATGTATTGCCAAATATAACTGAATGAGTCACCATAATAAAAAATAATTCAGTTACATATTGCTCACCCATTGATATACCAAATGTGAAGGAATTTCTGATAAAATCACCATTATTTATGAAATGAATCTTAAAATATAATCTAGTTATGCTTTGATATAACAAATATAGGTAAATAACTTTTAGAAATAATTATTTTAGATTAACATACCATACCATTTCCTCAGAAATCAGATTCAAAAATATAATGATGATGATATCTTGAATTTATAATTAATGATTAAATCATCAGAGCACCATCTATAATTTTGGTTATCAAATCATCATCATTATCTTCTAGATTTACCTCTCTACACACAATCCCACTATAAATGTTATTTACCACAGTGATTATATTTTGATGATCATGACTTTTAAGGTAAATATGATAAGCATATAGAAATATTTTAGTATTATACATATCTTATTTTGATGCCACAGATGTGGAAAGAAATGATAAATAAAGAACTACTTTTAATTTAACAAATCAAAATATAAAGGCTAGCACAAATAAGCATTCCACTTTAGTATAAATAACCTATTAATTAATTAATATTTACTAAGGCAATAAACCTAAAGCATGTGCAGTTAAAAATGTGAAAGTAGGGACCTCTACAGGTCTTAACCACAAACTTACACATTGGAAGAAAAGACAGGAAAGTTATCACATTTCAGGACATAAATAGAATTACAAAAAATTAATTTTAAGGTTGAAATAAATACATTGCTTAATTTTCTAGTCTGAACAGCAATAGATGTAAAATACTAGTGGCTGATTCCAGACAACAGTTAAAATTGACATACAATTTTTAGGTATATATAAGTAAATCACTGAATTTTGTATAGGAGCAAAACTCAAGAAGAAAAATGTCAGTGAGTAAAACTTAATAATAAAAAAACAGGAAAACATTCTCCTATCATTTCTAATCACACTTTTGTGTTGGAAATCCTCATAAACTAATATTCATATCAAAATAAAAAAAAGATTATTGCTTTAAAGATTATATGAAAAATAATAAAAATTAATAAAATATAAAATACTTAAAAATTATTTTTATACACACTAGTTTAATCAAACTGAGGTTACTGGAAATTATGGTGTCACCTAGAGTTTTAATGGTTATACAGACAGTCCTTGACTTTTGTACCTAATTGGTTTCTGAAATGTGTATAAAAATTGAAATGTATGAAAGTAAAGCAATATAAAAAATAAAAAAACATTAAAAAGTGTTTTTAAAATATTTATTTTTTAATAAGGTGTATTAGCATATACACAAATAACCCTTTATTGATTAGTATCTGGTGTTTTTCATATAAATTTATCAAGAGATAGTTGAATTGTACTCTTCAGTTTCATTTCTTGATAAAAAGTTCTGTAACATACTGTGACTTCTTCTATTACCCTCATACAAAATAGCTGAAATAGTGAATTGTAAAGTAGAATGTATAAAAGTCAAGGATTTCTTTTAATTGTATATTTGTGTACAAACTTGTTCAGAAATGTGCTCACCCTAAAACCCCCTTTTTATTTGGAGCAACCATAATTATTGATTGTGCAAGCTGTCTGGTTGATGATTTCACTTTTTGTATACATTTTGAGGTAGATTCTGTTTTCAATATTCAAGGCTGTATATTTTGTTTATGTATCATTGCACAAAAATTTTACAGATTAGCTACTCTTTACAGATGCACTACCCTAGAGAAGAAATACATAAGAATTAAGGTATTTGGAGGCATAAGTTACATAGAACTACATTGGAAGATTAGAATATTACATCTTGGGATTAGTCAGCAATGGTAGACTGAGGTTCTAGCCATTCATCCTAATATTATGTTAGTGAAGAATATTTTCTACTTTGCTGTGTACTAAAAGGTTTACTAAATTTTTCACAACTGTCTGTCATGTTATATGTATTAAAATATTATTATGTCCTAGATTATTGTGTGGTTGATTTAAATATATTAAGATACTATTTCTATTTATTAATTGATTTTCTAATATTATGGCTTTGAAAACCTTTGAAGATATTTTGTTTTAGAGTTGTCTGTAAGTTTTTTTTTGATGGATTAATGTAAATCAAATTTTAAAATTAGATTTTAGTTTACACATATTAAAACATTCATTTATTAGATATTTATATTTCCATGTATTATTAATTATTATCTAATTTAACAATTCAAAATATAATAAGATTTTTTTAAAGGATCTTCTTTCTATTGTTGATTTGTGGAGAATCAATAAAATTGAAAAACTAATTCAGTAAATTATTAATTATTATTAAGCTTATCGCCACTAACAGCAATTCAAGAGGAAAAGAACAAAGAAAGCTAATTTAAAAGTTTAAAAAAAGTTTTATAAAGACCAGATAATAATGCATCCACATAACACAAATTGAAATTTTATTCTGCTTATTTGACATATATTTTAGTCTTTTAACTTTTTTAAAAGCAGCAATTTTTTTTAAAATATGTTATCATATGGTCAAATTATAGTTCTCTATTAAATTCTATCCCCAATCACATCTTTCCAATAAAAGTAATCAATATTGCACGTTTTCAGAACATTTTGTATTTGTAAGCTCTTCTCACGAAGTACATTTTGAGATAATATTTATAATAGTTTTCCATTTTTACATAATTAAGCATGGGTTAATAGTAAATCTATTGCTATTCATTCATTTTACATTATTAACTCACATTTATAATAGTATATTTAATAGCATCACATCTAGCCAGTCCAAAGATATATTAATTGGTCAAGTTTTAATCTAAATAAACATTTTATATCTTGCATTCCAAAAAGTTGAACATTCTTGTAGTAATTTTTTTGAATTGGAAAAAATATCCCAATTATCATATACCATTTCAAAATCCAAGAAGTTCTTGTTTTTTAATTTTAATTGTCCAAATTAAAAACTTCACCATCTCTTATACACTGTGTCTTGATCCCTGCTTTATAAAATTGCCTATATACTGTTGCAAAAATACTGTCACAGAACTGGACAATCAAATTGTAGCTAATATACATTTCTATTTAGTAACAGTTTTCATTTTAAATATCATGGATTTTTTTCCAGCAATGATAATATTTCCTCTCATATCATTACACTGGAGCTATATAATAAGAATAAAAGAAATGGTGATCATGTGATGTTTAGTGGTTTAATAAGAATAAACTTCTATGAGGCAAATCACCATCAACAAATAACTTTCAGTTTTAATCCACCAGACATTTTAAAATATTCCAATCAGTTACAGAACATCTGCCATTAAATCTTTACATTGTTTACAAATCTCATTTTAATCAAATCAATAATATTATGATCGCAGAATCACTCAAGAATTTTTTTCTTTTTTAGCTAATCTGATAAGAATCCAACAAGAAATTTTACATATTTAAGATAATTCCACACTTCAATAACATGGCAAGCTTGAAAGTATAAATTGACAATCATAGTGTTTTATGATTATTGAAACGTATGAGTAGTAGTTGTTTCTAAAGAATAAATACACAAGGTCTGTCGACATGTTTGAAATAGTATCTATTTTTTTAAAACCAACTATCATGTTAACTTTGATGGATAATAATCTATGACATGTTCCTCAGTCTGTACCTTTACATTCTTTATTTGGTATTCTGACTCCTAAATATCTTTATAAAATATCATTGTTTCAATCATGGATGTATTCACCTTTTTTTACAGCATAGCATAAACAAAGAAATAGTTAATCCATGAGTTATGCTAAAATTCAATAATAGTAGACCATTTAAAGTTCCAGAACAATGTTATTATTTCCAACAACTTTGGATCAAAATTTACAGTTCCTACTAGCATTGCTTTAAAATGTCCAAAAATCAATTGTTTTTTTAATGGTATTTATGTAATAAATATCATTGAACAAAAAACAAAAGCTTTCTTCTTTTGATATTTTTGAATTTGATGTTGGTTCAAAAATACTTTTAAGGTAATGAAGATTATACTGTGCAAAACAATTTTAACATTAATTACCTTTCTATTCTATGATATATCAACTATACCTTACCAAAAATCTAACACAATGTATTCTCATTTCATTAATTGTTCTTACTTTCCAAAGAAACTTATAGCCTAGAAATTTTAATTATCTTGAAGAGTTCTCATCAAGCAAAGTTTTCACACTCCATGAATTATATTTAGAAAGAAATTAAAATATTTTCACTACTCTAT
>JAQFVV010014651.1:0-30601 GCA_028023455.1 Epiperipatus broadwayi
TTTCCCATTTTAATCCACAAAATACTTCTTGCAGTACTGCTGTAAAAAGTTTTGGAGATATGGAGTCACCTTGCCTTACACCTTTCTCAATGTTGATTTTTCCAGTATCATTATTTAATCTAATTGTTGCTGTTGCATTTTTATAAATATTCTTTAAAATATGACAATATCCTGGATATATACCTTGATGATCCAATGCTTTAATCACTGAAGAAATGTGTATAGAATCGAATGCCTTTTCATAATCTACAAATCCAAAACATAATGACAACTCATATTCATTTGTCCTTTCTATGACTTCTCTCAATACGTGGATATGATCTATTGTACTAAAACCACTTTTAAATCTTGCTTGTTCTCTTGGTTGGTGGAAATCCAAAGTTCTCTGTAGACGAGTTGTAATTATCTTGGTAAAAATTTTATATAAAACTGATAAAAGGCTGATAGGTCTGTAATTTATAATATCTTCTTTATCACCTGTTTTAAATATTAATATTATTACTGCATTCTTCCAATCTTCCGGTACATGTTTATCATTTAGACATTTGGTATATAACTTTGCTAAAATTGTTTCTATTTCTTCACCTCATTCTTTTAATATATCAATTATAATTCCATCATTTCCTGAGCCTTTCCTTTCTTCATACATTTAATTGCATGTCTCACTTCTTTATTTAAAATTCTGGGCAATTCGGAAGATGTAATAGATATAGGAGGTACTTGTTCTTTATTACTATATAATTCTTGATAAAAATCTTCTACCAATTTCATGATGTCATCTCTCTTTTTAGTAATAATTCCATCTTTTTTTCTTATTGCAGATATAAATTTCCTACCAATATCAAAATGTTGTTTAACATTCTTGAGTCTTTTATTTTCTTCTACAGCTTTCCTTGCTATTTCACAGTTATACTTTCTTATATCATTTTCAACTCTTTTCCGTACCATTTTACAAAATTCGAGATATTCAATTTTTTTTAATACATCATTTTTGTATATCTTCATATTCCTCTTTTCTTCATAAATTCTCTAGTCTCAGTAGAAATTTTATTAGTCAATTGCTGCTTTTTTCTACCAGCTGTCTTTGTATTGCAGTTTTTAAAAGTGTATCAGTTATTTTCATATTAATTTCATTCAAATCTGAATCATGTTCAAAATCTCCTAACACTTGAAACCTATTTGTAAGTTCTAATTTAAATTCATTAGAATGTTTCTGAAGATTAGGAATATCAACTGTAAATATTGTTTTTCTCAATAATTTTTGTCTCTCTAGTTTTACATTAACACGTTACTTACACCTTACTAATCGATGATCACTTCCTGTGTTAAATTTATTAAGAACATTACAATCTTGAAATATGTATTTCCTGTTAGTCAAAATATAATCCAATTCTGCTGTACCTTCATTTGGATGCTTCCATGTCCATTTCCTTTTAACATTTTTCTCAAAAAATGAATTCATAATATAAAGTTTTTCCTTTTCTGCAAACTCCACAAGTCTATGTCCTATCTCATTTCTATTACTATGACCAAAATTACCTACAGCAATTTCATCTTTCATTTGTCTACCAATTCTAGCATTAAAGTCTCCCATAACAATTTTAAAATGTTGTTTACTCTGATCAAAAGCCTTTTGTACATCCATATAAAAATCTTCTACTACTTCATCACTATGAGAAATTGTAGGGGCATAAACCTGAATTATCTGCATTTGGTATCTGCTATTAAGTTGTATAACTAATCTTGCAACTCTGTCTGATACACCATGTGATATGTTAAACTATTTCCATTATCTGACAGTCAATGTTGAATGTCTAAAAAAATTTAAATTTTTATTGAAATTTTCAAGTACAAACAATTTGTTATTAATAACACACAGACAACACAGGTTAGTAATTACACAATGTTTCAAGTAGTATTATTCTCCACTCTTTTTCAGGTATTGCTGGTCTGACCAGTGACAGTATTTGCAGGAGTCAAACTTGCACCATTGGATACTTGAATATTGAATTTAAGGCTAATGCAGTAGCCAACTGAGCTATTATATCAAAACCAATAGCAAGTAAAATTTTTATCTATTTATATATGAGGGCTCAAATTCTCCTGAGATCTTCAAGTTTTTTTTCCAATAACAAGGTTAATTAGAGACTTCCCTACATTGTGTACTGCCACACTGTCTTGACTTATAGAATTATTTGCCATTATCCTATGAGTAGCTTCCTTGGGTTTTATTCTTTGCATCTTTTCATCTCTATCCAATATTTTTGCATTTTCACAATTAAACATATGGTCATTAGTGCATACATAGTCTACAATTACATCTGTCTTTTCTCTTTTAACCATTAGTTTGTGTTTATGCAATTTCTGTTCATCAGGATGACAAGTCTCATTAATATATTTTTTCCCATATTCACATAGTATTTTACAGATGTAATTTTTATTCTTCAGCATTTCCAATTTAGGCATAATAGAATTCCTCGAAGTAGAGCATGGCTTTGGAAAGCTGTTCTAATGTTATATTGACTGCAGATTTTCTTTAATTTATTCACCATTATGGTTGTGTATGGACACACTACAGTACCAATAATTGTTTTTCTTTTGGTGTCTCTTTTTGTTGTCTATTAAAGGTTTTCTTGATGACCTCTTATGGATAACCATTCTTCATGAGATTTTATTCTATGTGAGTCTTTTCATTTTTAAAACCACTAGTTACCAAACAAACTTCATTTATTTTGTTCCATAGTGATAGTAAAATTCCATGTTTAGTACTTCTGATATGAATGGATGTATGTGCCAAGTACTTGCCAGTGTGTGATGGTTTTCTGTACACTGTTGATTTTACTTTGTCCTGAAGAAGTCTTGTCACAAAAACATCTAAGAATGCCAATTTTTGTTCTCAATTCAATTTCATTGTTAATTTAATTGAAGGAGTTATGTTGTTGATATGCATCTAGAATGATTGTAATTGCACCTCATCATGTAACCATACCCTAAATGTATCACCAGAATCCACACTTTAGGAAGTTATGGAGTAGCATTTTATCGCTGTGATTTCAAGTTTTTCCATATAAATGTTGCTTAGCAAGAGTGACAATGATCATACCATGCACCATCCCTTGATTTTGGTGGAAAATTATGAGTTATATTGAAAGTACATTGTTGTTATGAAGAATGTTAATAATTCCATTATATTAGCAATAGTCATAGCTTTTCTAGTTTGTAGACTATTATCACCATATAACCTTTTCTTTACAAAAAATAATGCCTCATGCTATATTTGTAAATAGACTTTTCACATAAAAGTTTGTCATATGTTAGTTTTTCCATTTTCATGTTCCTGACTAATTCTACAAAGTGCTTAGAATGTCGAATGAAGGATTGTGTCCTGTATGCCAATGGATTAAGAACTTTGGGAAGAAATCTCAACAAATTTTGATATAGTAAATTGCTAGAACTAACAATTGGCCTTAATGGAACATTGTATTTATGAATTTTAGATAGTCCTGAAATATGAAGCTAATTTTTTTTTTTGCTGAATCACTAAAATACCTTTGATGTTTATGGAGTAAAGCTTGTAATTTTACCCCTCTATTTGGAATTGGACTTTTTATTACTTATTTGTAGTAGCCTGCTATGAAAAGTCCTAGTATTTAGTTATCATAATCAGTTTTATCCATTATGACTGTAGTGTTACATTTTCCAGCAGGAAGAATGATTACAGATGTATTCTGTTAGAGAGATTTAGTAGCTTTCCTTTCATCACATGAAATGTGCTTGATTTCTGCTTTTTAACTTGATGTCATTCAAGTGTCCTTTTACCTCTCCAGTATAACTCTGCTGCTTCTTACAGTTACAATTTTTGGATAATTTCCTCTTAGGCTGCCATTATATTCAGTAACGGACAGTAGATAGTGTAATGGTGAAATTGAAATTCAAACCTTTTCCAAAAACAGATGTCAGCATCAGTAAGGTGTTTACAACTAAAGTTTTTCACTGTCAAACTGATAGATTGCTGATTGTAGTTTAAATTTTCAGTTGCCTATGAAGATTTACAAGCTTCTTCAGATATTTTTTATCCTTTCATGTAATATACAATATAATCTTTCTAATGGTTGACAAATTTTTGAAAAATCATCTATAAGTTTATTTACAAACTCTCATATATAAGCCTATGAAATTTCTATGATCATTGCCTTTGATAGAATATCTTAATTGGTTGGAGCATTTGCAATAAATTTGATACTCAAGATTCTACAGCTGTAAGTTTTACTCTTATATGAATACTGCCACTGGTCAGGCCAACAACATCTGAAGAAGAGGGGAGAATAATATTATACAAAATATTGTGTAATTACTAATCTGTGTTGTCTATTTGTGTGTTATTAGTAACAAATTGTTTGTATTTGAAAAGATTAAATAAGGTTTAAAATTTTCTCTACATTCAACATTTATAGATAAATGATGGAGATAATTCAACATATTTTCACATCAAATAACTAGTTTCAATTTTGTTTTATTTGGCAAAGAAAGTCATCCTGAGCACTTTAATTCAGTAATAATGATGAAAAACTATAAGAATGAAAACCTTCTAAATTCATCCTCATCTAGATAAAACAAAATACCAATATTGGTTTGGCCAAGTGAATGACAGTCGTGTTCAAATTGCCATTTGAGTTCTTAGAAAATAGAATAATTGTAATAAATGGGCAAAATGAGGTGATTGGATTTCATATATTTTAAATAAATAATTATAAATTATTGTTATTTTATAGTAGAGATTTAGTATGATTAAATAAAAAATATTTGTAAAAAATATTTTTGGTAATATAAATTAAAGACATTTCATATGCACTTATGGCTAAAACTTATTCACAATATTACATTTATGACATGGGATAATTAGATATAAAAGTAGATTCATAATATTTTGATGCATGTTTGTACAAATAAATTAATTTTTGAAATAGATGACCAGTAATTATCATGTTGAAAAATGATATTTTAAAATTTAACTAAAAAGTCAAATAGTATTTTTTTTTTCAATTGCAATTGAGGATTTTATATTCAACTTTGAATAGAAGCCAGGGTGTCCAGAAAATAGTTCAATTCAATCCCATGTAGAATGCAGTGATTGAATTACTTAATTCCTGGAAACTTCACTCTTTTGTTCCAAGTTAAAAATAAATATCCCAATTGTGACTGAAGAAACAATTACTATTTGACTTTTTAGTGCACAGAAAATAAAAGCATTTATTATAAAGATATATATATATATATATATATATATATATATATATATATATATATATATATATATATATATATATATATTGTAACATGATAAAAAAAATCATAATGCCAGGGAGATGATCAATCGAATCTGAACAAAATCTAGCTCAATTGGGGATCACCATTTTGATAATAATATAATAAACTTTACTATGTTTAAGAATTGAAATGTCATTCATAATAATATAGATCAAAATGTGGACTGCTACCTTATAACAGCCCTAAAGTTGATTTGGCATTTTGTAATAATTACCACTTGTACATGATTATCATATGTTAGCACTGGGTAGCTATTTTAATGGATTTCCTATCTCACTACCTCTCTACATTTATCCAGTTAACATTTGTCATACTGAAATACTCTCAAGATTTATATTATTTATCACAGAGCAAAAAATACATGCCTTAACAAATAGTAACTTTGTTACAACTTGTGTAAAATTATCCAGCTTAGTTATCAACCACATTAGGCAATAACAATATTTCCCATACACAATTATTTAGATTGTCCACCACACTATCATAAAATATTATTAACAACCACTATTAAAATTTAATTTATCCAGATAGTATTTAAAATAAAATATAGCCAATTAGATCATCGCTCCAGACATCAACAAATATATTCAAAATCCCAAAGTAAACTACAATAAGCAGTGACATCATACATCATTGCCCTAAACAATGATGCATGCTTAAGACATCTATTTGATTGATAATTGAAAGAAAAATTAATTTGAATCAATAACTAATTAAATCCTGACATACTTTATAAATTTAACATTACTTACAGTAATTCAAATTTATTTTAATATTTAATGATATTCTATTTAAATCGACTAGTTTCTAAATATTTATAATTACATTTTGAGAACGTTTTCTAAACTATACAATATTTATAATGTTTAAATAAAATAAACCTTTACACAGTTTTATATCTATTTTTAATAAAAAATACCCTACACTATAATGATATACAATTATTGCTTCAGTTACATTCTAAAATGAAACACTCCACAAGAATTTATTATCAATAAATACATTAGGTAATTTCATATTTTACAGTATCCAGTCACATTATATAACATATGCCCTTGGTTTCTATTGGAAATTTATTGACTTATAATCACTAATATTATTTATCTATTTAAATCTCCAATTAATCGATTATAAAAGGGATTTTATAATATTTAAACTATATATGATGATAATTGGCAGTTATCCAAGCCAAAGATAATATTCAGTTAGATTAGTTAATGAAATTTATGATCTACATTTCAAAGAAATTTAGAAATTAGTTCAGATAAGTCATTCTAAACTAATGTTAGAACACAATCAATTAAGATTTCCATAACCAGTCAAGATAAGCAAATAAATAATCAACTCTGAGCTAATGAAATTATTTGTATTAGTAATATTGATTTAAAAAAGTAAACAAATATTTAAATGCGGTAATAAATATAAAATTTATATGCAATTGGATTTAAAAAAATGATGTATGAAAATATACATATATGTAATTTTAGTAGTCAAATTTTAAGTACCAAAATTATTTGCACATTCAAAAGAAATAATTAAATAGATTTGTTGTATTTTATATCAACTCTAAATTTATTGCTTTATAATAAAAATTGATAACAGTAATAATAAAAATATAACAGAACACCAATCGATGTTTGCAATAGACTAAAATCAATAAAAATAATAAAATCTATGTATGTGGAACTAAAAAAAACGTGCTGCAAGACAATAATACAATCTATAAAAATAAAAGAAGAGATTTTCAATATCTTCCTGAGATTTTAAATATAATAGATAATGAAAAAAATGTGATCAAATACAAATTGATTCTATTTCTTCATTAATGGAAACTCTAAATAATTAAACAAACAAAAAAATGTTATATTTAAACCCTTTTTTATCTGATATTCTCAAGTTAAAATTTGAACATACAAAAAATTAAATATTTGAAAACATCAGGCCATATTAGCCTATATCATCAGATAAGAGTCTAAATAGTCTAAATAATAAGAACTAACTAAATCTTTCCAACCCATTTATAGTGTGAATTCTATCATACCCATATATATTAGTTATCTATGTTTTTACAATAAAATATAAATACTCCCATTTTCACTCACTATCCACTGATCCAATATAGCTTCCAGTTCTTTATTTCCAATCCTAAGGTATATAGATGATTTTCCTTTGAGTAGAGAAAATAAGCATGTGCAGTAACTAATGTAGATTCAAATTCAATTCCTTTCATGTTTAATTTCCAAAGTTTTCTTTTAAGTATATAAATATCCAGTTTTCAAAAACAATAGATGCAAAATTACACATCACTGATTTTAATTTTTCTTTTTCATTTTTCATTGACAATAATATGCAAAGTGAATTCCTTTAATGATACAATCCAGTTATAATCAAATGAAGAATCAATACTAGCTTTTTTTTTCCAATTCTAAAAGTGAAGTCTCAATTACTTATTATCACACATAAGTTGAGTTAATTGATCCTGTAGAATTCCTTGATCTGAAATATGATATATATAGAAACATAATGGTGTTTATATTCATCACAAATAAATGAATGCAATTCTGGATTTTTGTAAACCATGGAATATATTTGTATATTTGACCTGCAATACAATACATTTTGATGGGGTTTTTTCTTTACATTTTTGTTATTTTTCCTAGAATTTTATCAGCTAGGTGCCCCATTGAACAGGCAGATATTAAATTTTTTTATTCTTCCATAGTTTTATAAATTAACCACATAAAACACAAAATTTAATAATTTTTTAAAGACAGAAAAAAAACTATCCATTTTATGCAACAACAAAATGCTAAGAACTCAAATTACAGTATCTCCAGTCTATTTATAATATACTCTTGATGACATTATTGCTGTTCAAACAATTATTGGAAATTACTTGAATTTAACTTGATGATGAACAATTTGTTCAAGAAAATTTTGCCTCTAAAGTAAGTAAAAGAGAGATTTTAAAAGAATTGGATACAGTGAGAATGGAATACAAGTTCAATATGATTTTTAATTTTTAAACCAAAACAAAGAATATCTATTATAATTCTAATACATTTTAATGAATATAAATATTTTTACATTTTTTTTTTAATAATATTTTTTTTTGTTTTAACTAATTTATGAAAAAACATATAAGAAACATAAAATATTTAATTTTGTAGTAGGTGTTGCTATGGTGATTGCAACAACAGAAATTGAAATGTGTAATACTTAATAATAATGTTGATTTTATTCAAGTAATCTTTTATGATACATTTAACTATTTCCAAAATTTATTTACTTATTTACCTGTTTATATTTTTTTCTGAGATTAATCACAACAGATTTAGAATTTTGAAGCTAGGATTAGTAGTAAACAATATTATTTTTAAAGCACTAGGTTGCCATGGTTATCTAGTTCTTTGTATTTCAAGATCTCCATTATCCATAAATCAAATGAAAAGAAAACTAAACAAGATCAACAAACTTCTTTATTTTTTTAATACTTTGACCTACAGTTAATCTGAATATTTACAATATATATATATATATTATTTTTTAATTTTTTTGGATTCAGATATATTCTTGCAATTATTCCAATTCAAAATTTAAAATGAAAATTACAAACTAAGTCTGCTTAATTAATTGAGAGGAAAATCTCATGCATTAGAAATCATTTACAATATTGTATTCTTTATGAAGAAAGTATTTTTAAAAAATAAAATTTTAGAAAATAAATTAAAATTTCATATCTTTTTTTTCAAAAAGAAAACTTTTATAATCAAGAGAGATCAAGATTTGTTTTTATTTCTGTTTTAAATGATAAGATTTTGTATAATATATCTTTATACTACTCTCTCATATGTATTCCTGAAACTCATTGAACTGATATCAATGTATTTGAAATTCAGTCTGACAACACCTCTACAGTAAAAAAACTAGGGCCCTACCCTGAAATATTTCATTGTCATATTGCACTGACATCAATTTCCAAGATATATACAAAATTTAAATGGAAAACATTTGATGAAAATATATAAATTATTGACTTAAAAATTTTACCTAAACAAAAAAGCAAAGTTTCTATCTTAAATACAAGTCTAAATATTATAATTTGATTTATAAAAATCAAACTTTCTACACTCATAACTTTGACACATAAACTGCAGATAAAAAAATATAATGATTATTTATCTCTGTTTAAAATCAATTTAGAAACACAAAATTTAAAATATTGTTTATAATAATATGAATAAATTCATAAAATATATAGCAACATAATTTCATAGATCTATCAGCAAATCTGGGAAATCATTTGGTTTATTTTGCAACCCCCCTATCTTTTTCTTTGGATTTGCTTTAGGAATTTTAGAAAATATCTTTTGTAAGACCTATTCTATTTTTTAACAATTAGCTTTAAAATATTTTTATTACACACACTGTTTTTGAAATGTATAAAACAAGTTTCTTTTCTCTTTCCAAATTCTGCAATAATTTTTTTTCATTCAAGCTTTTATTATTGCAATATTTTTAATTTATAGATCTAAGTGATGTATATATTACATATATCTTTAAAAATCACATCTTCCGTGAATTGCTTATGAGTAAAGTAAATGAATTAATAATTTTTCTAAGTATTTCATAATAATTTTATATACAGTTGTTATGAAATATGCAAAACCCATTTAAATTATGAGGATAACCTGGAAGGCATTCTAAAAAGATGTAATATTTCATTGGAAGGATATAATTTAGGATAAAATACAATAGAGAGTGAGAATTATGCAGGATGTTATTTTTCAGAAAGAAAAAAACATGCTCCAGGAAATAATAAAAGACATCATTTATATAAGGAGTGTATTTGCATTTCACAATTGGTTTGTACAATCACAAACTGATCTTTAATCATTTGTTTCCAGATTTTCAAAACATTTGTTTTTCTTTCTTTTTTTGAATCAAAATCATGGTGTTTTCTTACATGAACTATCTCATCATCATCATCAACCATTATCAATTTACTGCAGGATGAAGATCTCTCCAAGTTCAATCCATCTTTTCCTACCTTTAGCTTCTCTTCTCCACATCACCCCTGCACACTTTCTTATTTCATCAATGCATCTCACATGTGATCTCTTTCTGGGTCTTTTAAATCTCTTGGAATCCTGTTTAAAATTTCAATTGTCCATCTATTATCATCTCTTCCAGCAATATGTCCAGCCCAACTCCTATTTGTTCTCTTACCCATACATTGCATTTTTGATCTCTTCTTGTTACTCCCAACATGCATTTTCCATACTTCTTTGAGTGGTTTGAAGTCTCTGTAGTGCTCTTCTGTTAAGTGTCCAAGTCTCAGATCCATAAGTAAAAACTGGCAAAACACTTTTATTAAAAACCTTCCTTTTCAAACACATAGACATATTTCATTTCAGTATATATGATTAAAAAGTAGCATGTTTATTTATTATAGGAAAATACATTATTTGCCTAAGTTTATATAAAGTTGTAACAAATTAATTACATTTTGTTTTATTTATATAAAATATATGACTACTGAAATGACTTTGCTATTAACTGAAAGAAGCCCCTTTAGTTCCTCTTGAAGATCTTAAACAAACCAAGCAGGGCAAATTCCTAATGTTCTCTCCATACGTTATTGATGTTGCAGCTGTTATTAGTATATGTATATGGTCATTCATATGGTATAGAATTTGGATGGTTCTGCTTTCCAACACACTTTAGCCAATGTGATGAATTTATTGGGCTTTTTTACATCTAAATTTAAGATCAAGAAACACTATGATTTTTCTTCTTAGTTGTCTGATAGTTAATTCTTAACTTGAGTTATTATTTGAGTTTCTTGAAGACAAAATGAATATGTATGTGAATATTTTTTTTAAATAAATCAGTTGAGTTTTTTTGAAGGCAGAATGAATATGAAAATTTTTAAATAGATATTTATAATCATAATAAACAAAAATAAATCATAACCCTTATTCCCAGGAGGCTGTAAAGTTGCCAGCCAAGGCAGTTGTTGATGACTGAATATGGGGTGCACTAAGAATGTCCTCATTGCTGATGATCTTTTATTTAGGTTCTTACAACTGCTGATCACTTTCAAGTGAAGGAAGACTGCCAGAATTTAAAGACTATTTAATATTAAATGAGACATTATTACATTTTGTGAAGTTAGAAGAATACATGAAGAGACAATTAATATAAAAAATGTCCATTTGACAAGATCAAACATTTTAAAATTGTTATGAGAGATTTTAATGTTAGAATTTGTAAAGAATTGAAAGTGCTGAAGATAAATTTGGTTATGGTGATAGAAACAAGCGATAGCATAGACTTGTGGAGTTTGCAGAAAAATAAAAACTTTATTATGAATTCCTTCTTGTGAGAAAAATGTTGATTGAAAATGAACATGGAAGTATCCAAATGAAAGTACAGTAAAATTGGATTATATTTTGCCTAACAGAAAAGTTGTATTTCAAGAATGTAATAATATTGAGAAATTTAATATATAAAATCATCATTGATTAGTGAGATGTATGATACATGTTATCCCAAAACTAGAGAGACAAAAATTAGTAAGAAAAGTAATATTTGCAGTTGATTTCCCTAATATTTAGAAACATGGCAATGAATTGAAATTAGAATTTGAAAATCATTTTCGAATATGAACAGTTGTTGAACATGATTTGGACAAAATCAATATGAAGATAATTGATACACTTTTAAAAATTGCAACAAAAGTAGCTAGTACAAAGTAGCAGAAATTGACCAGTAAAATTTCTACTGAGACATGGCAGTTTATGAAGAAAAGAATGAATATAAAAATATAAAAATGATGCATTAAGAAGAATTGAATATCTTGAATTTTGTAAATGGTGGAAAAGAAAGTTAATAATGATATAGGATACTGTAATTGTGAACTAGCAAGGAAAGTGATAGAAGAGAATAAGAGTCTTAAGAGTGTAAAACAACATTTTGATATTGATAGGAAATTTATATCTGCAATAAGAAAAAAAGATGCATTATTACTAAAAAGAGAGATGACATCATGAAATGGGTAGAAGAGTTCTATGAATAATTATATAGCATCAAATAACAAAGAAAAGTACTTCCTACAACTATCATATTTTCTGAATTTCCCAGGATTTTGAATGAAAAAGTAAAATGCAATTCAATTTATGAAGAAATGAAAAGCTCCAGGTAATAATGGAAGTCTAATCAATTTCTTAAAAGAGTTAGATAAAAAAAATAGATTTTTTTTGGTAAAGTTGTATACTAAATGTTTAAATGATAAAGATGTATCACATGATTGGAATAATGCAGTAGTGATACTGATATTTAGAAAAGTTGATAAAGAAGATATTAAAAACTACAAACCTATTAGTTTTTTTATCACTTCTATACTAATTTTTTCCCAAAATAATTGCAACTTGTCTAGAGCAAACTTTGGAATTTTAACCAACCAAAAGAATATGCTGGATTTAAAAGTATTTTTAGTACAGTGGATCATATCCGAGTATCGAGAGAAGTTGGTGAAAAGTCCAATGAAAGTGAATTACCATTATGCTTTGGATTTGTAGATTATCACAAGGCATTTGATTCTATGAGCATTTCTTTAAGGATTAAAGCATTAGGATCATCAAGGTATAGATAGATGCAGAATATTGTCATATTCTGTAGAACGTTTGTAAAAGTGCAACAGCAATTATAAAACTGTATATTGATACTAAAAAAATTGATATTGAGATGCATATATGACAGGGTGACTACATATCTCCAAAACATTTTCAGCAGCTTTGCAGGAAGTAATTTGTGATTAAAATAGAAAGGTAAGGGAATGAAAGTAAATGAAGATTATTTAAGTCATTCAGACTTTGCAGATGATATAACTATTTTTTCAAAAAATGCTTTAGAGCTTCAGAAAAGATAGCAGAAATTAGATGAAAGTACAAAAATAGTATTAAAGACAAATGTCAAAAGACTAAAGTCATGTTCAATGGATTTTTTCAAAAGAAAAAAATAAAGATTAGTAATGATGAGTTAGAAAAAGTTAACAACTACAAGTACTTTGGTCAGATTATTACTACAGATGGAAACACAATGGATAAAATTAATCACAGATTTAAACTTGGTTAGAGTACTTTTGATAAAAATAAATTAATATTAAAAGGAATCATGCCTTATATTTGAAAAGGAAGACTTTAATAAATGTGTGTTACCAGTTCTTACTTATGAGTCTGAGACTTGAACACTTAACAGAAGAGCAATACAGAAACTTCAGACCACTCAACAAAGTATGGAGAGATTTATATAAGTAGTAATAAGCAAAGATAGAATGTGAAATACATGATTGAGAGAATAGACAGGTGTTACTGACATCATTGAAAGAATTAAGAAAGTGGAATGGAGTAGGGCTGGATATATTGCTGAAAGAGGTGGTAATAGATGAAAAGTTGAAGTATTAAACTGGATTCCAAGAGACTGTAAAAGAGCTAGAATGAGATCCAATGTGAGATGGATGCAAGAAATAAATGTAAATTTTTGTTTTAAAATATTCTATAATAAATTAATAAATGTTTGCCCATTTAAAAATAGAAAAGATTTTCATTATTTTAAATGTCTTAATTCAGCTTAGCACTTTCAATGCTATTAATATCATAGTCATAACTTTAACATTTAATTTCCCTAAAAGCTCATCTTATATATTACTTTATTGTTTATAGAATTTTCATAAAATTGAATTTATTGTTTTATTTAGATTCAACCTATTGAAAGATGTTATTGAAGCCATTTTTTTTGGATAGAGGAATGCTAGCTTCTTTTTTTATTTAATGTGTACTTTTCTTTGGCTATAGTCCATGCCTCTTTCACCTTTCTCTTTCTGTCATCTCTCTCACTGCATATAATGTCTGATTTATAGAGATAAAATTTGTGGCCTGACTGTAGCACATATTCCAAAAATATCAATGAGTATTCACTGTTTCTTTTTGATCTGTTGTATAAGTAATTTTATTGGGCCAGATTTGTGGACAGGTTAGTTATAGTTTCTTTGTAGTATGCATTTGAGCAATTTAAATCTTTGCAAACTATTTTATGTACTACTTGATATGCAACCTCCCTAGTTATCTTACTTTTAGAGTTATTTAATAACTTATTTAAACAAGGAGGCGACCATAAGCGTTATATTTATCGACATGTATATTTCTTAATTTACATGTAAGAGAAACTAGTTCATTTTTCCTCCTCAGAGCAGAGATGTACTAGGTTCTTAACATTGCTATAGAATTTTTCTATTATAGCATTTTTTTTTTTTAAGTTTTATTCTGTATTTATTAGATCTTTCACGTATGTCTTTATACTGTTTTCCCGATCTGCTTTAATTTGCATAATTTTAAGTTTCTGTGGAGAAAACTTTTTAGCACTGCATATTTATGGGGAATGGGGTTAACAAAATAGGGTATATAATTCTTTTCATGTTTATATGTTTCAATTCAATCTTGTAGTTCAAGACATTGTTCTGCCTTTGAATATTTAAATCTAAAAATTTAATATTTTAATTTTCATCTTTTTTCTTCATTGTCCAAACCAAGGAAGACATCATTACTAATTGTTGTTGAATTTGATTTATAATTCCTTTATCCATATAGAGTAAAGTATCACATATCACTGAATATAATAATTTTCTTTTGGCAGTACCTCAGATTTCGGAATAATTGATTTTTCAATTTTAGATATATACAAGCTATAGATAACCCCACTAAAAGGTATCCCCATCAGCCATCCATGATTCATTTTATGTAGTTTATTATTATTAATTGTTGCAACTATCTCTTCACTAATCCATTTTAGTGTCTCTATTATAAAAGCTTTTTTATGAATATTGTATTAGCTTTCTGTAATATTTCATCTATTACTTCTATTGACTCAACATGAAGAACCAACCCATAAAATTCTTTCACATGTCAAGAGACAATTTTATTGCTGTTATCTGTTTTAAAGTTTCTAATTTTTTAGACAAATTCGTAAATTGATTTTATTGTACATGAAACCCAGGTTTTCTATAAGCCAAAACACAATGATTTTTAATGAATTATAAAAATAAGAGTCACCAAAGTCAATTAGAAGCCTAAGAGGAAATTTCCTTTGTGAAGCTTTATATTGGTCAAGATTCTAGGAACATTGGTAGCCAACAGATAAATTTTGTAATATTCTGAGTTTGTAAAGGCTTTAACTTGGTATTCCTCAGAATCGACAAAATAAATTTATCTTATATTTTAAATTATAAACATTTGTTGTGTTAAATTTTAAGCTACAGATCAGCTGGAAAAATAGTGAGATGAGCTAAATATTGTAACTCATGTTCATCAGGAATCTAAACATTCATTAATAAGAAAATTGTCTTCATTTCAGAAAATATATACATTTTATAAATATAATTAAAACATTCACTCAATACATTACATATAAACAAAGACAAATGACATCTTACCTCCCATTCCCAAAAGACATATTTGTGTTTATATGTAATTAAAAAAATTTAAAGCTTATATTCACGCTAGGGATAATTGTTAATTTAATAAATTGTTAGTAATATTCATCAATACACTTGTATGAAATGGTTATCATCAAAGCTGTAAATGCATAAAGTTTGACACTTGTAAATCTAAATGAGATCAAAAGAGTTAACATTAAGTAATATTTTATTTTAAAAAGCTTGAGAAAATAACTTGTTGAAAAATATAAGGCCTGGTCTAAATTTGCTAAAGCACTAATCTGTTATTGGAATTTTTTTTCTATTTTCATAATTTTTTGATAGATCCAATAATTATTTAGAAAAATCAATCAAGAAAGCATACAATTGGAATGGTCCATAAATAAATAATTATAGCCATCAGCAACGTTTTTCAAAAAACATTAATTAAAATAATACTATATATGCAAATAAAATGTAAGTGGCAACACCTGTATAATTTGTATCTCTTATATTAAAGACCTTAGTTTGATTATTAGTATCTAAATACCTGAAAAAAAAACATTTGGCCAACTTAAAAAACTCAGTATTTAAGTAATAATCAAATATTTATTATTCAAAAACTTATTTTCCAAACAAAATTTCCAAGGTGATCTTTAACTTTTAAAAAGTAGTAAATTAATTAGTACATTAAAATAGAAAAACCAAACTGTGGTAAATTAATAAGTAATTGCAGTGGGAGTGGGTAAGCCAATGTTAAAAAGAGGATGAAGATATATTATGAATGATTGAATATGTAATTTAGATTGTATATTCAGAATATGATCACAAACAATAAAATAAATATATTAAATATTTAGCAAAAATATAAAATGAAAATATGTAATGAACCTATTCATTCAGTGTACATATTGCTTCTTATAACAGAAAATATAAGGACTTGAGTATAGGATTTTTCAATCTATTTTTATCCTCCACTTCATTTCAAGCAACCAACAAATATGGCCACATACATGTGAAAAAGATAAATGATCTCCAAGATATGTTTTGTGCAAAACCAGCACTCATCTGTTGGGACAGATCACAATCTCCAACACATATATACAATCAGTGCTCAGTTTATATTCAGATAGCAACTTCTTAAATTTTAATGGATAGGCTTCAATCTTCTCACCCTTCCAACTATTCAACTGATCATTTCATTGGAAAACTAAGACCTTGAAGGAATTGACATTGTAGTCATGTAAATATTACATCAATCTAACCCCACATATGATTGGATAAATATACTTGTAAAAAACATTACCAGATGGAATATAAAATAAAAAATTCTGTGTTCACCCCCCCTATTTACTTATTAAAAACATTCAGTACACTGAATGAGTAGGATAATTACATATTACCTTGGAAATAGGTTACATCTATAAATTCAGTCCAGCCTGCCTCTATTAATACATAGATGTGTAATGGTCGAATAATTTGAAGGGTTAAATTGACATGTTTACATGAATATGATAACAATATCAAATGACCAAAGACTTTGATTGTTCTATCATTGGTTTTTTAATGAAAATGGATAGTTGAATTGTTGGAAAGGTGAGAATATTGAGCCTGTTTATTAAAAATCAATTGCTATCTTAATATAAGCCAAGCATTGGTTGTTTATATTCTGGAGACATTATGATCTAGAAAAACTGATGAGTGCTGATTTTGCAAGCAATATGTATATTGGGGATCATCTATATTTTTTGCATGTATGTGGTCATGTATGTCGATTGTTTGAGATGGAGTAGAGGATAAATACAGACCAATTTTTCAAAACACTCTATTTACTTATAAAATAAAAAATAGTGAATATGGCTCATGAGTTTAAAAAAGACAATTAATAAATTGATACCTTTTCAGATTTTGAGGGTCAGTTTTATTAATTTATAATAATAGTCAATTATCTTTATTGTTTGAAGTTTGTAATGTGTTTGAGAACTAGAAAGGATAAACCTCCACGTGATTCATAAATTATCTGCCATTCTACCAATGCACTAAACTATACAGGACATCTATTGAATGAATATTCATAGTTAATATTAAAATCTAAGAATGAAAAAAAATATATTTTTCTATAATCTGTTATGATTTAATTCACAAATTTAAATGTCAATAAATAATTCCTTTATATATATATGTTCGTTAATTAAAACAAATATGTAATTATAATGAAAATAATAATTTTAACGGTAACAAACTATTATAAACAATCATTAAATCCGCAGATATATGAGGGTGATCAAAAAATTATGTGCATTCTGGTGGTAGAATTTATTTTAATTAATTTTCACAAAATGCAATTATTTTTAGATCTTTTAATACATTTTGTCTGTCTCCAACAAACGTTTGTATTTTCCTTATTAAGGAATGTTTTGAGCTGAACTGCAAATGACGAATGCCCTGTTGTCTTCACTTCATCATGAAATATAACCATCATTCTTGTAGAGTTTCTTTTATGATTTCAAACATTGCATGTTTGACAGGGCAAGATCAATACTATAGTAAGGATGTTCCAACACCTCTAAATAAAGTTGTGGAGAGTAGTGACTTAACGGTCAGACAGTGATGTGCAGATGTGCACCATCATGCAATAACACAATACCTTTGGATAGCAGCCCTCTGTATTTTGTCCTGAATTAGGTTTTAGCTCTCAGTAGGCATCTTACTATAACAAACTTTGTTGGTTATTTCCCTTTTCTCGATAATGTTCTAATACTATTACTTGATAATCCCAGAAAACTGTAAGCATCAATTTTCCAGCTGATAGTACATAACTTCCTCTACATAAATGTCATTTGAGTGGTTATTTTTAAACTACTTTTTCATGATAAAATACTTTCTCCATACTGTTTACAGTCTTCAATAAACATTGAAATCAGACACATTCTTAGACCACAAAAACAAATCACTGCATGCTATTCTTCTTTTATGCAAATCACAAGTGAAGCAACCATTATTTCTTGCACCACAATGTGTTCAAAACTGATCACTCATATCTGAGGAGACATAGAAAGAGCTCATAAGACAATTAAACTGAAAGAAGTTTTAATATAACCAAAGTACAGATAATTTTTATTCACTTCATATAGATATAATTATGCCATCAAAATATCAATGAATTTCTTTGCTAACATTCATTATATGCTTTTAGAAGCAGGTCTTTTTACACTATTCTAGAATGTCATTAATTTGCAATAATCATGGATGGTATTTATTATTCTAATATTTTATTTTATGAAAGCACAACAAAAAATAAAAAGGAGTACTTAAATCAAACCTCAGAAAATTATGATATTCAAAAAATCATAAAATCAAAACTTTAAATCAAAATTTTTAATCTCAATTAGATGTTGGTATTTATTTAATTAGGCAAAATTTTATTTGCAATCTATTGATACAAAAAGATTCAGAAATGAATAAAATATTACTATAATTATAGATATAATAAAAAAATCCTTCATCTCATAGTAACACAATTTCATACATATCTAATCAGGATAAACAGCAGATACATACAATCTACAAGATGACACTTATCTTAACATTAAAACTAAGATAACACCATTAGTAACATTTAAAAAACTTTCAAAGCTTGAATTGGGTTATTACAATATAGACAATCAAATTATTTATTATTTGGAGATCATGTGACATTTAAACAGATAAATGGCCGGTTGAGCTCCCACACAGAACAATTTATCTGTAGATTCTATAACCCAGCAATTAATAGTTTAAAAACTGAAATGATAAAAAAAGCCAGTGCAGTCAAACATTTATGTCTTTTAAGATTTGAGTAATTCTAGTGAAGAAATAACTCAATATGCATAATTATATTTCTTCCAAAAGAGTTGGTGTATTTTCCAAGGCATCAATGTGCATAACTCGTACAATTTATAATAGTAATACTTTTGGTCTTGCTATTAGATGATTGTGTGAGATGTTATTTAAAAGATTTATATAGTCAAAATATTTCATTTTAAAGTGAAGACAATATTTTTTATATATACAAAAACTAACATTTTCTTTGTAAGATTTTTCTTAAGTTTCAGCTACCACATTCCTTAACATAAGCATAAGATTAAAACAATGACAATGAAAACCATGCAAGTGAAAAAAAAATTGTAATTTAAGAATAACCTTAATTGAATTAAAAAAACAAAAACAATCGTAACAATATTTCGTATTAACTATGTGTTCAACATTTATTAACAAGTTATTGTTAAACTTTTATTAAGCAAAAAATGTTTTAAACTCAGAAAATAAATTTATTGTTCAATTGTGAATAACTTATCTCTTTATTTTTCAGTAAATTGGTAGTTGTTCATATAATTATTTAAAAAAAATATTTTGTTGAATTAATTTTTCTGCTATAATTGAAGTTATCTAATTTAAGTTAAATTATAAATTGCATTTTACGAATAAATATTAGTTTGAAAAATTTTATTTAAAAAAATTGTAATTGTAAAGTTTTAAATCTATTCAAACACTTAGTAATGTTATTGTTTAAGTAATTGTGGAAAAAAAAATCTGAAAATCTGCTATGTTAAAAATAAAGATTATAATATATGTAAGTGAACAATATTAGTTTTTAGGGGTGTAATTTTTTGCTCTATTCTATAATCATCTACTATAAAACTCAATAATAAATGGACAATACATGCTAATTCTAGTATGTCCATAATGGCAACTAATTTCTGGTTATAACCTTCACTAACGAGAAACATTTAAATCTACACATCCAGAGAAACATTGAGTTTGTTTATTATTCAAACTAATGACATGAGATGTAGATAATTTAAGATTTTGTAATCAAATTACACATTCTTACCAAATAATAATACATTCCTACTGATGACCAGATTTTTATATGTATACAGAAAGTAGGGTTTAGATTCAAATCATTAGATGATTAAATATCAGAAAATAGTACAGTATATTAGCCATTTCTAAATGTTTTGTAAAAATTCGGCAAAAGCATATTTAATAAGATATTTTTTTAAAAACTACATTAAAGATAATTCCCTTTCTATTATCTCTACCTAGGGTCATCCACACGCATATATATATATATATATATATATCATCTCATCCACTTAAAAACTATAGTATGCTGATTTTTAAAAATTATATTTGAACCTGAGTAACATCTATAGATTCCATGACAATTTTTATATCATGTTATATAAATTTAAATTTAATTTAACATTTTATATTTAGCTATTGTTTAACTTGAAATTCAAAACACTCTAAAATGTTAATTAATGCCAATCAAACAACATCTAAAATATATTCTGGTGATGAGATCTGAAATGTCTTAATATCTATTTATTATTCACTAATTTCTCAAATTTATTTACATGGCAATGTAGTAAGGATCTACTCTTATTTTACTTTACCTTTTGTTTTGAAGATCTGCGTCTGATCATTTTTAATCAAGAAAATGTCATTTTAATGAATAACAGAGTCATGACCACTGAAATTAAATATAGACATATGTTTGTCATCAGCCAAATTAAGCACTTTTTTTAATTTTATTTTTAAATAAAGTAATTAATTGTATTTTCAGAAGTGGTATGTTTGTATGTATATATATGGGTGCACGATCGTTCATCTTTTTAATATATATATATATATATTGAATGCAATTTGTACTCCGTGTGATTTTCTAATTTGAAGGTTTTTATATATTTCATTTTTACGTTATTAATTGTGTACAATAAATAAACTTTTTTATTTAATAATAATAAGAATAAGCTGTAATAAATATATTTCTTTGTATTGTTAATTATTGTTTTTGGATATTAATTTCTGTGGAATAACTTTTGGAGTTAATGTGAATGCCCATGTTGAGTGATTCATATGCGCAACATTATACTACTTATTTAAGTGTTTATAGAAGATTCCTATCATTGTCAGCTAGGAATCCCTTTGTAAAATTTCTCTCTTATGTACAACTGATTTTGAGACATAAAATTCTTAATCTTAATTCTTTATTTTATTTTGTATAATTAGCTGTAGTTAAATTAGTGTTGTTAATACAGTATAGAGAGAGAAAAACTTGAGAGCTAATGTTTTATTAACTGACATCCAATCTGACACTTCTGTTGTAATCATTTCACAAGATGTTTCTGTCAAGCATTGGTGGTCGAGAGGTCAGTGGCAGCTGCTTTACAAGCAGTTGTCTCGGGATAGTGGGTTCACTTCCCGGCTAATGCTATGACACATAAGAAAAAAAAGATGTTTCGAATGACTAATGATGTGATTATTTTATTATGTTGAAACCCAAGATTAAGTCTCTCCAATTGATAAGAAATGTGTATAAAGCACAAAGAATTTTGTTTTGGGGTTTTAAAGAATTAAATAATCTCTTCCAGTAGTAACTTAGAATGTATTTTTCTGATAATCAGTATTACATTTGCATATGATACCATTTTCAACCTTCTTATACACTTAACAATACTATTTCTTACACCAAAACTTTACTCTTACAGTTTTGACTGTCCTACAGTCATCATCAGAGCTACAATATCCAAATATATAACCATACAATTAATATATTATATTTATATACATAATCAATAACATACATCTTAGCATGGCCATTATAAATAATCATTTTCCATTTTATTATTCTATGCTTAACTAGTTGTATTTTTTTATTTATAATATTTTATTATTAAATTATTCTAAATCAATTTTATTATAATTTTAAAACTTTAATCTTTAAACTCTACTATTTCATCTATCATTTTATTATTATCTTTTTAGTTATATTTTCTTAATTATTTCTAAACTTTCTTTATTTTTATTGTATATTTAACTATTAACTTTTTTACACTATAAATTACCTTTTATTATTATTATTATTATTATTATAATTATTATTATTATTATTACACTATAAATTACCTTTTATTATTATTATTATTATTATTATTATTATTATTATTATTATTATTATATATATATTATATTATATATATTTATTATTATTATTATTATTACATTAATAAATACTTACATCTTTATAGTCCTATTTCCAAAAACCAACTGACAAATTTTCAAAAAATCTTATAGTTGTTTAACAACTCCCTCTATCAACATTTTCTTCAACTTTATTTTTAAATCTTTTTATAGTCAAACTATTATTAATAATAATAACTATAATTATTCATGAAATTGTTGTCTTTACCCCAAATGTTAATATGTGAAGAACGATTAATAACACTTGAAAATGTTGATAAATTTAATTTAGTTATGGAGGGCCAAGAAACATTAGTAGAGATTAAACACAGAATGCCTTAAACTCTTAAATGGACACCTTTCAACATCACCAGCAATAAAGTGTTATGGCATTTTGTCTCTATTGATTATGTATATAAATATAATGTAATAATTGTATGATTATATATGCAGGACAGTCAAAACTGTAAGAGTAAAGTTTTGGTGTAATAAATAGTATTGTTAAATGTATACAAAGGTTGAAAATGGTATCATACGTAAATATAGAAATCAATACATAAAGAAAGGAGGAGGGAGAAGAAAATTGTATTACTTCCATAACATTACATTTGCTAAATTAGTTGGTAATTTTATTTAGTTTTGAATCCAAATTGTCAACTACAAATATTCTTAACGCAATGAATTCTGAAACTTTTATTTTACAACTGTACTGAACATTGAAATTTTCCTCAGAATTAATTAATTTGAATAAGAATAAAATGTGCTGTTTTTATGCATTAATTGTGTGGTAATTGTGATTTCTCTGTTCAATCCCTCTGAAGTTTTATGATTATTTGCAGACATTTTATCCAGACATTGTGTTAATGTTTAAACAATGTTTTGACTTACATTTGACTAAATTCTTGTAAAAAATATTTTTTAATCCGACACTGGGCAATTTATGTTCATGTTTATTATTATACATGATACACATTCTGATATTTTGTAACAAGTAAAAATAAGCACAAGAGTTATAAGAACAAAGAGATATATTGATTTAAGTTCCGATTTTTAATTTTTACTTTATATAGGTTAGAAATTGTCTATATAAGTCAAGTTTACATAAGTAGGGAATAATGGTCTTCAGTTCACTAATAGGTTTTTGTAGGTATTTTATATTTAAAATGCACATGGAATTTTATCTTTATTTTTAAAATGTTTAGGTTTTTGTTTTAAATATTGCAGTATGAACAAAGAAGAGGCATGCTAATATTTTGACTAAAGATCTGCTTTTTATTTTATCTTTACAATAAACATTTTTTATTTGATTTTGCATTTGATTGCTAAAAATGCTATCTAATAATAATAAAATAATAAAATAGTTAGTCACCATAAGGTCATATGACATTTGAGCACTGAAAGATCTCTAATCCGTACTGTACCTCTGTTAAATGGCCCAAAATTCTTATAATATAGATATTATTGTACTCAACAAGTTCTTTTTATTCCAAACAAACAATTTTAAGTATTATCTATTGTTAGATTTTAATAACAAAAGTTCTGTGTCTTTGTCCATTTTTGTCAGAATTACCAAAAAAGCTTCACATGATCACTATCTTATACTAGCACATAATTGTTTATAAACAAAGCAAAACTCTCCATACAATACTGCCACCTTGTGCCAACCAGAGTAATCAATGAATGCCAGAAGGCTTGTGTATAAAATCCCTATCTAATGAGTAGGCATTAGATGGATGAGTAGGCATTAGATAGGGATTTTATGCACAAGCCTTCTGGCATTCATTGATTACTCTGGTTGGCACAAGGTGGCAATACTGTATGGAGAGTTTTGCTTTGTTAATTACCAGAAAACAGATTGTGGGATGCATCACATTTGTGAAAGCTTGATTATTATTGCATTTATCATTACATATATATTTATATTATCAAAATAAATTTAATATTAAATTACTTTGTCTCTGATAGCTTTAATTCACTGAATTCTCATATAAAGATATAATTGTTAATTTGCTTTCTTTATCTTGCATAACATTTCATTATGTTTAGTTTATTGAGTTTTTAATATTTATTCTTTATCTCTACTTTTATAGAAACAATATAACTAAAAGCTAAAAAGATATAATTTAGAAATTTAATTTTTATGATTTCTTAATGATGACTTTACTATATAATATATATATTTTTAATAACAATAATAATAGGTGGTGCTACTTTTTGATCTTAATTGTCAATATGGATTTTAGTTTATAACTTAATAACCGATATTCTGCTACATCTCAGAGATATTAAGAAAACTGTTAATTAACATTTATCGAAAAACAAGAAAAGTTTTTAACGTATATTTTTGGTTTGTGTACATTCACTTAGATTTTATTAGTCATTTTTGAGATTGCTGACAATTCAATTTATCATGGTTGCTACCATAGTTAATCCATGTGAAAAGATAATCATGTATGTTAATATAAAAAAATATCTAATAACTTCACTACTGTAGATGCAAATGCGAATTATAATAGAAAATAAATCCAAAGCTGCAATTTTATATAACAATGCCTAATGACATTTCAAAACTTCATCTCCTTACTATCTAAACTGAAGAAAGGCAAGTTTTTCCCAAAAGGGTGAGAGCATATATATATATATATATATATATATATATATATATATATATATTTAAAAGAATTCATGCAATTCATACAAAAGAATTGTTCAACTGATTTAAATGATTTTGTACTAATAGTTCAATTATATTAACAGTTTAAGATCAAACTACTTTTTGGACACATTTCCAAGCGAATTGCTTTATAGGCTCTTTCCAAAACAAATTGTGGAACAGTACATTATGACTAGCAGATCATCAAAACTATGATATTTAATTATTAAATTTTCTTAAAACTGATCAGAAAGGTTGCTTTAAAAGAATAGTATTGGCAATTAGAAACGATGCGCTAATAATTGTAGATAAAGATAGAAAAAAATAATTAACAGAGTTTTAAAAAATGTTTATTTGAAATAATTCATGAATTGTTTTTAAAAGCTGATGAAGTTAATTGGAACCAATAATTTTTTTCAACCAATGTACTTAAAAAAAGAGAATTTAAAATGGCATTATATAAAATTATTAATCTGTTTTCAATGCAGACCCTTAGCATTATTTGTGATAATATCCAATGTAAATGATATAACCTGGGAACACACAGACACATCAATATCTAAGTAATAAACCAGAAGAAATAATGATTAATATCCCATATCAGGTATTTTTCTAAACAAAAACAATATATAAGAGATAATAATAATCCAATTAATCAATATAGAATGTATAATCAACTCTGAAAAATTAGAAAAAATAAAGGTTAACAATAATCACTTTAAAAATCCAGAAAATAAACAAAACTGTAAATATTATAACCAAATAATTATAAATAAAGTTTCTATAGACATTGTGGAAAAATTAATTCTATGCCTTCCAGAAATTTGAAATGAGTTATGTAGTACAACATACAAAAGAAAGCCTAGAAAACTTTCATGTAAGAAACATGACAAAAATATATTCTTCACAGGACATTAGTAAAGAAGAAAACTTATCAAGAGATTAACAATACAAAAAACTAAAACACTTAATCCAAATCATGAAGTCACTGAATTTGTAGGTATCTCAGAAGATACTACTTTAAATATGAACATTGCCGCATATATTTATGAACTGGTGCATAATATTATACAATTACTTAATTACCAAACAAACAAGATATAGCTCACTAAATTCTCAAAAATTAATTTATTAAAATATTAATGGACAGATTGTATGCTGAAATTAATTATATGTTCATTTACTATAAGGGATTTAAACTCAATAACAAAAATTTCCATTTAATTTAAAGGATTAATAAAATAATCTCTCATATATATATATATTGGCTTGTTGAATAATCTCTCATATATATATATATTGGCTTGTTGAGAAAACATATAACAGTTCACAAACCAAAACTTTTCACTATAGCTGAACAGATACTGCTTTTATGCATTTTCTTATGTCTCATTAACTCTTTTGAGAGAAACTGGAGTAGGTATTGTAAGAGCATGCCATTTCTCTTATTTCAAAATTTTGATATACATTTTCCATATGTGCCTTCTGGTCCAACAATTATAAACAGACTAATTCTTGTATTGAATTCATTACTTATTTTCATCTTCTAGTCTTTAGTCTTACTTGGACTTTTTAATAAGATGTACCAAACTTTGTATTTAAATTGCTGTACTTTTTTGCTTTTGTGAAATGTTTTCTCCCCTCCATAATCTATCTTTTTCCATAATGATAAATATTCTTCTCTTATAGATCTGACTTTCTACTAACTTATGTTTTATCACTTAATACATCTGACATTAAATCTTTTACTCTTCTCAAATCCTCTACTCTGGTGATTACAGCCAACATAGTTCTCACAAGAATATTAGAAAACATTTTGTTAAAACAATAAAAGCATTCTTGCAAAAATGAACCCCAAAAGTTTTAATTTCAAAAACTTATATCATGGTATTAAAAAAAGAATTTTGATCAACTACAAGATTGAATTAGTTTTATAAATATATTATTATGCACAATAGATCTTATAACTCAACATAACTCCCTCAACTCCTAAATTATTAGCACTTGCAAACAAATTACTTGTAAAATTATGCAATGTAACCTACAACAAAAAACACAAAGACATAAAAAAATAAACAAAGTATCATGTAATACTTTAAGGGATTATTTATTTATAAAAAAGATGTTCCTAATAGATCCCACATACCTGTAGAAAAGAATACATTTATTGGGCTTTGGAATGCATCTCCACAATGAGAATACCAACATTCCTTAGTAATTATGATAAAGTCAAAACAGGAAACAATATGCATGAATCAATTACAGTAAAATTCTAATCCCATAAAATTTCCTTGGAGACTCAAAAAATGAATTGTATTTTACTCTAATTAACTTTGCATTACAGTCAGCAACCATACTAGACTCCTATTACCCAGGTGCCCATGGTGCTTCAGATAGGTTATTTTTTTATATGAATCAATTTGCAACATTTCTTCCTGAGCTAGCCAATTTTTTATTAAAGAAACAATACAATATTTCAGGAACTATACCTAATCTGATATCCTTTAATAAAAAAACCAATGGTAACATTGTGACCAATCTAGTCAGCATTGAAAGAAAAAAAAATCTTACATTTATTACCACTTTTTTTATCAAGCCAAAATGCCAACAAAGGTCTATTTTCCAATATTTCATCAGTACTAAGGAAAAAAATATGTAGCTTAATAGCAGTACAACTTAACGTAGAATCAACATTTTATTCTGTATTTTATTGATTCACAAATTCTACAATAGTTAGGCAAATCATGACATTACAATAAATGAAAAAACATTTCATCTATTTAGTCCCTTCTAATTAGTGCTCCAAGTCTCACTACTCAGTGGATTTCTGTTTATAACTTACATCAAATTACTGATAAAATCAATAGAAAAGCAAATATTCAAATACAAGTATATTGTCTATGCTGATATATATATATATATATATATATATATATATATATATATATATATATATATATATATATATATATATATATATATATATATATATATATATATATATATACACAAACATGAATATACCATATATAGCATATATGGATGACATAATATATTTAACAAAAAATGCCCTTACTACTGAACATCTTATAAATTAATTCAACATGAATAAAATGTTGACAAAAATAATATATGGAAGCTAATGCCTTGACCTAGTTTTTCGCAGCAAACTGTATCCTTTCTAAATCTCCATTATATCTTGAGTTTTGCAGGAGTGAGAAATATAAGGTAAAATAAATATGATATAGGAACATAGTAATCACTTTACTCAAAGCTTATCTTTCCCTACATTCTAAATTGTACTTCTGATAAATTAATAATATTTAAATGTCATACAATATGCTCATAATATAATTTACAAAATCTCTTTTTTCATATGTATACTAATACTGTAGGAAACTAGTATGGAATAAAAAGATAATAGCTATCTCCATGGGATGTCTATATTTACTATAATCTGGAAAACTAGTTATCTCTCTATTCAAAGTTTTATCTTTCATGTATTCTAAATTGTACCTTTTTGTTCAATTAATAATATTTAAATATCATACCTATATACTCATAATTTACAAAATCTTTTTCCTCATACATATACTAACTCTGTAGGAAACTACTATGTAATAAAAAGATAATATAAATCTCTATGAAAAGTCTATGTGTATTATCATCTCAAAATTGTCTAGGTCTCCATTCTATTCGTAATTTCCTAAAGTTAAAAACCACTGAATCTCTTATTATTCATACTTAGCTTATTTGTATGTAATTTTTTTGTGTACATATATGTATATGTTTATCAATTGTTTTTTTTTATTCCTCTATTTTATTTAAAAGAGTGCATTTTTAGGAATGAGCGCCATAGCTCTCTAGTTTTATACACATATATGTACACAAAACATTTACATATATAATGAAGGTAATATTAATATTACAACTAAAAAAATAGTCTTAATATAATCCCTACATATAATCAATCAATATGATCTAAATATTGGAGTTTATTATTTAAATCTTTTTAGAACATCATCTCAACAAAGATATTCATATTGAAAAGTATATGAAATACTTATTCAGATCCTCTAATAACATTATATCACTCATATTAATATAAATTACAAGCCATTTCTTCATACATTTAGAAGATGTTCAATTGAACTTACATTTTTTGATATTCTATTGAAAGTCAATACACATGCTTTTCCGACCCTTATTCAAACCTTGATTTCTCCTATTGGCTGCAACATAGAAGAGGTAAAACTCAGTACCATGTGTTATGAATATATATATATATATATATATATATATATGCTTAGGATTTTCATGTCCTCAATGAATGATGGTAATGATGTTCAGAACTAATAAAAGGACTACAGATAGTTCACTAGGGTTTATTCTCCAAATATCCATGCTGTTGTATTTATTTTATATGATTTTTGGTCACTAGATGCAACTTTATAAATACAAAAAACTCATGATGACATCCTCCAATCTTTTTAAATAAAAGTGAGAAATTCAATGTTAAACATAAAAAAAAATCCAATGCTCTATGTATACCTTGCCACCTGATAATTAAAAAGACAGCAGACAGGTCTCTAGCATGTATAACAGTATTAAAAGAATATTAATGTAAATCTTCATGATTAAGTGAAACACAAGCTCTTTTATGTAATTTTTTTTTTGTATATCTTGCATCCATCACTAATTCTACTATATTATCTGCATTATTTTTATTCTTGAATAAACATAAATTAAATGGTAATTTATTTTTTAAATATTTTTTAAAATGTTAATTGAAAAATGTTTAAATATATTGCTTAACTATGCTTATATAAATGTGCATTTTCTTATATCTTTCTACAGTGTTTATCAAACCATGGAATAAATTTGAGCAAAAATATCCATAATATGTTAGGTGTAATATATCATCATACACTATTTCAATTATATGCTATCCAAAAAATAGTAAATAAAAATATTAAGATATGCAAATTTAATAATTTTATGATATGGCAACTGACTTTTTTTGAGAGCATTTTACATAACCACATTTATTAATAATAATAATAAAGGTAATAATAATAATAATAATAATACAAATAGTGCGCATGCGCCAGCTGGTTTGATGATCGTAGATATCGGTA
>JAQFVV010014652.1:0-30580 GCA_028023455.1 Epiperipatus broadwayi
CCGTAATTCTGGACGCCCATCGTGTGGCTATTCGAAATTTTCCATACCCTGCAATGCCCTGTATAACATTTGTATGTGTGTATAATGTTTTTTTTCTTTTTCTGTTTTAAATTAATGAATAATATATATGTAGATTTTTTTTCCCGGGTTTGTACACACATATATATAATGTTTTTTTAAATAACACGAAATAATTGTTAGTTATACGGGAATTTTTTTTTGCTTCTAGTTTGTCGCAGTGGGACGTATGTCATTTTTTTAAAAAAAAAAATTAGTACCCTGAGAAGTTAGTTTTAGTTTAATATATTTATATAAAATAATATATGTATAATTTTTTTCAAGTTGGTTTCCTAACGTGAGCTAAATGTCATTTTTTTTAATTAATTAAGAAGTTAAAGGTGTTATAAGCTAAACATTTTTTTTTCCGAGTTTGATATATATGAGATGAATATTTTATAGTTAAAAAAGTTAACACGCCGTTAGTTGTTTTTTTGTGTGTGACTAGAAAAGAAGATTTCAGAGTTAAAGTAATTTTTTTTCCTAATGAGTAGTTCCGTCATGGCCAGTGCGCTATATTTTTTTTTGTCGTATAAAGTAGATAGCTTCGATAAGGCGGAAGTGTTAAATATATACCCACCCGCCCACCCTTAAATTAGCTTTCGTACTTTAGATTGTTTTTAGTATCGCTCAAATATGAAAAAGTTTGGAATAATAATGTTTTTTTTACGAAATATAGTATAAACGGTAGTGTTAATATTTTGAGTAAAAAAGTACAGTTACATAATAGATTTTTATTTCCGTTTGGATAAATTTTTGTAAATATCTTAGATAACCTTTTTTCGTTAATAGAATTTTTTTTTTTTCATAGATTGAAAGCTTTGATAAGTCAAAATTACACGTGTCAGTGTATGGTGTTAACAAACATTTTTTTCACTTTCTCTGCATTTCGTTTTTATATAAAATGAATGCTATAATCATGCAAAATTCTCGTTCACTGTTAAATATTTTGTAATTACGTGTCCCACCAAATATATATAAGTTTTGTTAATAAAATAGCAAACTTAATTTTCAACTTAATAAAGAGTAAATGCGTATGTCGTTTAATTTATATTTTTGTATAACAGAGATGTCAGCCACCCTTTAGTTAAGATTTTTTTTCCCATTTCGGATTATGCTATTTGAATCATTTATTGAGTAACCGTTAGGTGAAGACCTTTTGAGTAACCATTAGGTGAAGCCCTTGTTTTTTTAGTGATCGTTTATGAAGACCCTTTGAGTAACCGTTAGGTGAAGCCCTTGTTTTTTAGTGATCGTTTTTGGTGAAGATTCCCTTAGTAACCGTTTAGGTGAAGACCCCTTACATTGTAGAGTTCTCGATTGCTGAGTAGCCTGAAATAATAGGTCTATGTCTGCAATTGTTGTTTCCGTGTCATAGTTGTGACCAGCGTTACTTGCCTGAAATAATAGGAGTATGCGGTTTGCAATGTGACATTCGTTCTAATAAATTTATGTACATAATAATAAAAGAAATATTTGTATAGGTATATCTGTTTGTATATTTATATGTAGTCATATATATGCTTATTTAATGATGTACATATTCATATATATGGGTGTATATGGTATACACTTCGTTATAGTTTGGTAAAACCCATTTTTATATAAATGTTTTTTGAAACAGTTTTTGATCTCAATGCGTGATTCTGTAAAATTGCTTGATAATTGTTCATCTATTTCGGGTTGTGACCAAAATGGTAGTTGGTTTCGATCCCAGGTTCATAATTCGGAGTGGCAGTTATCATGGGATTTTACTTTTATTTTAATTTTTTTTTTGTGTATATATTTTGTTTTGATAATCATACCTTGGCTGTTTGAAATTTTTTTTGTGTTTTGACCAAAATGGTAACTGGTTTCGATCCCAGGTCAGACAAATTACCGTACTTAGTGTTATACGTCTTAGAGTTAAATAATATTGTGTCACTTAAAAGAGCATTTACTTATTCATCCAGAGATTTTTTTTCATTCAGCAGAATCAAATTAAATTTTTTTTTAAAAAGTGAACTGAAACGCAAAGTAAAATTTTAATTGCATTGAAACTTGATAAACCCTTATAAATGTGTGCTTGGATCATTATCCATTAATATGTATATTTGATATGGCCATTGTCTTGTCGACTGGCGCCCTTCTCAAATAAATTTGTCGGCAAGTGCAATCTCTCATATCGGATATCAAAATAGACTAAACTATACTAGATGATCAAAATAAAAATGTATGTGTAGTGAGCCAAAATAATTTTAAACATGACATGTATATTTTGCTCACATATTTCTTTATATATATACTTGTATTAATGTAAATGCATTTTTTAGTTGTTTCAGGTGTCAGAGAAAGCCAGGTCAAGCTGTAAGTGGATTATTTCAGTTATATTAACATAGCAATGATATTTTAATAAAATATAAATAAAGTAAACTGAGGAGAATAATATGTGGTATAGTTATTAAAGACAGACACGGCAGGATTTTTTTATTTTCATGTATAAACAGATACATATAGGCATAGGGTTAAAATAGGACCTCGTGAGGTAGGCAAAGTTAGTTTTTGAAAACATAAATAAAGAATTTAGAATATTTGACTTATTGTTTTAAAGAACAAAAAAAATTTTTTTTCTTCACATACAGCATATAGCTCCTAGATATACATAATACAATATATTTATATAGATTGTATTAAAATACGTTTAGAAATAAATTGTGACTTTCTGTAGCAAAATAGCAAAAAAAAGAATGGACCAACAGACGGACGCACATTATGACAGCGAGGAGGAGGTAGTACTCAATATTCCCAAGAGGCCAACAGGTACTCATAATGAAGAGTATAACTTTGAGGCTTTCATCAAAGAAATGAGACATGAAAATGAAATGATGAGGAACATGTTCCAGCAGTTCATGAATATGACATCTCAACGACTGAACCGTTTGGAGGAAAACATGGTTCTCCAGCAACAACATACCAGAACAAAAGTATGGCCAGATGAGGATACTCAGTTAAAATGGCAACAGAAACAAGATGATACACAACCTAAATCATTGATCGATAATGAAGTAGAGAAGGATATGTATGCCTGGGACACGTCAGTCAAGCATCAAATACAGGAAGGAGAAGACAATGGACAGATGGATGTGGATAAAAAGGAAATGGACACTCATCAACAGATCAATCCAATCAAGGCGCAACAAGGTAACCAAATCCTTACGCCTATAATAATTAATCCGGTAACGTCTCCGGTGGCTAAATTCATACATATACAAGGTTTTAGAGGGGAACCGGGTGGAAACCCTAGACACCACCTTGATAGTTTAAAGATGTTTTTCAAATTCCAGAATATGACTGAAGAAGAAAAAGTGGCGATCTCCAGTCATCATTTGAAAGAATCTGCTAGAGACTGGTGGAACACTCTGTCTGATCAACCAGTAACATTTAGGGAATATGAGCAAGCAGTGATGTCTATGTATTGGAGTGCAGAGCGACAGGAAGGTTTAATGTATTCCATCATGCATGAAAGATACCCAGCTAACCATCAAGAGACTTATGCTCAGTTTTTTGTTAGGCAGGTAAATCGCATTAAAGCCCTAACTGCATTCAATTATCCAGAAATGCAGATAGTAAGGATGATTAGACACAACATGCCACCCTGGATTAGGAAAATATTAATAGGCACTCAAATGCAGGATATTCAAGGCACGATTCGGATACTAACTGACATTGATTATGGGAACTTAGAAGAAAACCAAAATGAGAGGGTCATGAACCCGTCCAAAAATACAAGGCAGTATATACCACCGGATCCCGGAAAGTTTAGAAATTAAAAACATAAATATAGCTAGTCAGACTAAAACAACACGGACTTGATTTAAAAAAATATAGGAGAATGAATGATGGATAAACCGTTTTGTAGTAACATATAGAAAGAGTATTAGTAGTAGCAACTTAAACATTACAGTGAATAAAGAGTAGGCTTGAACTCACCTGGTACAAATTCTTACCTCTGACCTGAAGCAACAGCATTTTTTTTTTAACATTTTTTTTTTTGCTCACTAACTATTGGGAAATGAAGCAATGGATCTGAAGCCCGATCCATGCTTCACATCTTCCTATAAACTTAATTAGTATTGTAGACCTAAATTAAGTTTATAGTTCAATATCAGCAGGGTTTTGCATTAGAGTTAAAAATAGTTATGCTTATTAAATGTGTATTACAGTTAAATATTTTATTTGAAATAAATTTCATTCTATTGATAAAAATTGCTTAACCTATTAGTCAAACATATATATACATCTAGCGTATATATATGAGTAATGCAAGATTCTGCTGAGATAAAATGCTTATTCTATTGTAAAATAAAAATATATTGTTGTTCAAATTTTATTAAAATATTTAGTATGATTTGATTTTGAGATAAGCCCACCAACATTTCTGAAAGAATGTATATTTTAATTAGTGAGCCGTTCAAGTCTAATTAAAGATGGCATTTTCTTTCTTGCTTTTTAATTAATAGAATTCCAACTTTAAAGTAAGAAAGTTAGAGTAAAAAAATTGAAGTTATTTTTAGAACGTGTTGTTTTAAAACAAAGCAGCAAGGGGGGGCTTATCAAGATCTCAGATCATACAAACAATGGAAGGTAGCTGGCAGAGAAAGTATAAATAGTAGGGAGAACAAAAGAGAAGATTATTCAGACTTTTCTTTTTGAAGGAGTCATTTGATTCTGATTTTGCTTGTGAAGGCGATTTATTAAGATTTTTCTTGCTGTTTTATTTCCAAGCTTTCTGGAAAGTGCATTCAGATTTCTCTTGGGAGAAATCCGTCAGATTTTGCTTCACATTTAGCTTGTGCTTCAAAATAAAGTTATTCAGCTGTCATTTTCAAACAATGGAGAAGTTGGAACCTGCTCCAGTTAAAACCAACCGTATTTTGAGGAAAATGGATATGCTTGGCTAGGCAAATCATAGCTTTGCCTATCGCCGAGGTTCCTAAATACCATCCAAAATGCCTTAACATCCAATCAATAACCATATGAACTCTATGCCGTGTCTGGAGAACTTTTCATGGAAGCCATACTTCATATTTTCATTGTCCGGACAAATACCTATCGTCGGTCGGATCAAGCCACGGACGCCGTAGGAAACATCACGGAAAAAGGACGGTATCGTATCTCCTAAATTAAACTATCTCGTATGCTACTAATGATTCATATTGTTTTATTGTTGTATTGAAATATATGTTTTTGCTATGTAAACATTTTATGAATTAACCTTAAATATATTTTGGGATCATCTAGCTATATGTAACCTTTTTACCTTCGCTATTCTTCCTTACTAACCATTGTAAATATTTAGTATTTCGTTGCGGTTAAATTTAATAGTTAATTTTTGTCATTTGAAATCAATTTCCAATTTTATTTATGTTGTTAATTAAATCCAAGTCAGTTTCTTTTGTGTGCCAACTTGATCTTTTTGATAACACCTCTTTTTTGTCCGCCATTAGCTAGTCACGTATATTTGATTTAGCTATATACGTTCTAAGTCAATTGTAAACCCGGTTTTTCGCGCAAAGCCATAAGAAATGCTTTGCGAAAGGTTTTTATTATCTATCGTACTTTATCGAGAAGATCGAGTTGGATATTTTAATAAAATTGGGAAGAAAAGAATTTGACCGCAAACCTATTAACCTGTTTTCTTTTTATTGTCTAATTAGTTTGTTGCAGTATTTAGGGGAATAGCGGAGGCCCATTAAAGCCTTATTCATATTCTAAAGCCATTAATTAAACATTATTTAATTATCAAAAACTTGAGTTTCTTAGTCATATTAAATGTTTTCTTTTACTTTTCAATGATCCAGGCACGCAAAACGCAAACACCAACACATCTTTTTATGTACTTTACACATTTAGCTTTTAGCTCTTTAGGATTTCCCGTCCATGTCTCTACCGCTGTTGCTAAGCTTTGTGGCCGGTTGAAAAATAATTTATGCGTGGCTCAGATGGTGTTGTTGGTTCGTGAATTAGCCCCGAGAATAGGCGAAATAGGGCAGAGGTTATTATATTCTTTATTTAATATTTCGCGTATAGTGGCCTCGAGGTACTTTCGCTTAGGACTCGAACTAGGTTAAACCAGCATACATAATCTGACTGTCACATTACTTTACTCATTTGATTCTAAATAATATTATATTGAAACACAAGTAGTTACTATGATTTTAAATATCATATGATGCAATTTATTAAGATATTAAATGTCCACCATTGTAATGTATGAACAAATTTCACATTGCCTTTCTCTTAGATCACCATCTGAAAATAATGAAAGAATATTTCAAAGAAAAAAAAATCCACATTACTAAAAAAGTAAGTTTGATAGTCTCCAAGAATGTTATCTCACTTTATGCAAATCTGCAGTTATCGTGTAAACCAAAAAAATAACTGATTAAAAATTTTTTTTTTTTAATGAAAAAGTTTTATTAAATATTTTGTTTACAAATTTATGCAATTTTATATATAAATTTAGAAAAATGAATATTTAAAAATCTGATGTCATTAGATTTTCTTATAGAATTTAAATTACAATTCATTGGCAATATCAATGAGGTCTAACTTGGGCTTTTTAACTACAGTTTCTTCATTGTCACATGATTCTAATGACTTACATTTTTTAGTCTTTAATGATTTAATATTTTTCATTTTGTGGTGATGTTGTTTATGTGTTTCTTTTTTGGAATCAGTAATTTTTGATTTTAGAAAGTTAGGTGGATCACAAAAGTCATTATCGATATCTAATACAGAAACTGTGGATTCTATCAAATTGTCGGCCATGTCTGATTTAGTAAAAGGAGAATTTATTTTCTCCATTTCTATATCTGAGTCATCATCATCACTAATAATAATTTGTTTTATTTTTTTCTTTTTTATTTGCCCTTTACCTGTAAGTGATTTCTTTACTTTTTTTTCTGTTACTACAGCATTTAATGACATATGACTTTGTTTATTTGTATTTTGAAGTTTAATAATGGGGGAGGTAGAAGATGAATGGTTACTATTTTGAGATAATGGTTTACTCAAGACAGCCATGGTAATTGAATGGTCAGGATTTGCAGCAAATGAAGCTCTTGGCCCTACAGAAAAAAAATTAAGAAACTAATAAAACATTTATAAACATTACAATTGTCTATCTTTACATACATAACATACATATTATTATAAACATATACTTGATGATTGAAATTTATGTGTATATATATATAAACATTACAAGCATAAAGCTAAACTAGTAAATGTATAATTAAAATTACCCCAAATCCAAAATTCAACCAGACCAGCATAAAAATAGTATTGAAAATGTATTATTCTGAAGCAATTAATTTATTTAAGAGTTCTTTTAATATTAAGGGTGGCTGGGAAGTGAATGGATTTGTGGGTAATGTTTAATATTATATATATATTGTGTAGTTTTTGTAGTTCTTTACATTTGAGAAGTCTGCTTCTAGCAGTGAAACCTTTGGTAGTGTTTTAATATTATTTTTATGCTGGTATGGTTGAATTTTGGATTTGGGGTAATTTTAATTATATATATATACTGAAAGTGCATACTAGTAAACTATTTAAATATGAAAGAACATATATATATACTTGTACGCAATTATATTGTGCCATTACAATTTAGTCACTAGCTAAATTTATAGTAATGTGCATGTAGAAAAGGTCAAACAAAATCATCATCACAATTTTATATAACCATAAAGGAAGTTGTAGGGCATCCAAGTTCAAACCCTTCCAGATCAAAATTTCAAAAGCTTTAAACAGAAAGAGAGTGGGACAACAATTACATGCTTTACTTGTTTGTGTGTTGATAGAAAGGTAATACACACATTTAAACTATTTAATATTTAAATTTTCTGTTAAAAAGCAAAGTTATAATGCATACATATAGGCAATGTATGTGTAAATTATTTAATTGTTTTATATTTCAAGTATTAAACATTTTAACTTTCTTTAAAACTAACCTATGCTTGATCAATTCTAATATTTTATTCTATACTTCTATTTTGCTTTTCTTTAATTATAAGTGGGATTTAAAAGTTACAGACTTAATTAAATAATTGGGTTATAATTACTAAGCTAGCAATCATATTATTTAAGGTTAGTTTATGAATGATTTGAAAGAATGAAGGATGTGTGTACATTACATACAAAAATTTACATTTCCTAAATATTGAAAGAAAAGGAAGTATTAAATCTGTCAAATTATTTTTTGTACAATTTTTTGTTAAAAGAGGAAATCTGTTTAATCAGATATCGATCTTTGTAGCAATTTTTTTTTGTAAATGATTGTTTCACTTTGGAAACTTATAATGGGTCAGAGCTCTAATTTTTGAAATTGTCTTATCTCAAGATCTAAAGAAGGAAGCTCAAAGATTTGAAGTGTTACCTGGATGTTAAAAGAAAAAGAAAAAGAAAAGAAAGGAAATAAGAATTGAGTCTATTTTTTTTTTAAAACAAAAGTGTCTGGAAAAAGGATTGAACTTTTCAGTTGAAAAATAATATAGTTGAAAATAAATTAGAGATCTAATTAAAACAAATTTGTCCAAAAATAGCAAGTGATGCTATCTCTGATTGGTTAAGTTAGCTAAAAATTGGATATAAAAAGCTGTTTTGAATTATTATTAGGATTATTGTGATTGATTCAGATTGTTAAACTATCAAATTGAATGCTGAAAATATAAAAAAAATGTCTTGCTAGAAAAATTATATGTATGTCCCATTTGCTGACCATCTGGAGGAAGCTGCACATCACATAGGAAAGAAAAGATGTGTCTAAAATAATATTCTACACCTTTCAACTGACCAGATAAATAAGATGTTTTTAATAGAAGGAAGAAAGCATTCACCTGCATTCAAAGAAGATGAATTAATCTACTGATAAATATTAATCATCAAGTCCAATTAATTGTTACAACAACTGATTTTAAACTCAAGAAAATTTACAAATGTGAAAACAACTGCTGTGTTTCATCCACATGCTTGACAGGAAGAGAAGAAAAATTAATATAATGATTTCCAAATTATCCACTAAAGCAAATAACCTCAATAGAGTCACCATCATCCAATAGTTATACACCTCAAGAAAGAGATTGTTCCCAGTAAAACGGAAATGGTAGCTGCAGAAATATAAACCTTATACAAGACAAGTTTGAACCCTTGGAAATTCGCCACAAACAAAAAATCGGTAATATGACTTTTTATATCTATTTTCTTTATGATATCAGTCTTAATAAACATTTTAGCAATAAAGTGGTATATTTTTATTTAAAGAACTTTTAAAGACTATTCAGATCGATTAAAACCAGAATGTCTTACTAAAAATAACTTTGAGCTTCATAAATGACCTTGAATGTATGAAAATTATTTGTTTATTAATTTTACAATATTAATGTGTAAAACAATTTTTTTTTTTATGGTATTATGATTTTAGTTTTAACTAATATATTATTATTTTGGTTTTAAATAATATTTTGTTATCATGGGATAAAACACACACATACATAATAATATTTTTATATGTGTATAATTGGGAGTGAATGTGAAATAATGAGTAGTATTAGAATTTTTTTTTTTTTGAAATTTAGTATTAGAATATTAGATTATTTTGTTTCAAGTTAAGTATAGCATTTCAGAGGTAGAAGAGAGGGGGGAGAAAATAATTTAAAACTTGTTTCTAAAACTTGCTCTTTCAATTTTACTAACATTTTTTTTTATTCTATTTACATGTTGGATTTTTAAAGTATGTGTGCTAATGAGCAGATAATATTTTTTTTTTTAAATACTTTTCTCATGGAGTGAAAATCATGGTCAATGTGACGTCCAACTTAATACAAAATACATTTGAAGGGAAAGGGGGAAGAACTTAAAATTAATCTGAGGATTGTTATATAATCAATTAATTATTGTTATTATTCATGTCAATTTTCATATTTATCTAGAAATTTTTATGTATATGTTAGAACTGTAGTAATAAATATTAGTTTGTTTTATTAAACGAGGCGTATATATTTTATTAAGTGTAGTCTTGGTTAAGTGTGATTATTCATCATCATCAATGGTTGAATATTAGTTATTTAAGATATAAGTAAGTATGCTAAAATTAAGCAATAATTATGCATTTCTTTATAAAATTTAGTTTTATGTTTAGGCTTAGTCCTAGAGCTGTAGTTGAAACCCTTGTCATTATTGTTGTTATTATTATCATCATCATCATCGTCATCAACGTTTTAATTAATGAGCTGTTTAACTGTTTAAAGGCCATAAATAAATATTGACTTTATAATATTTAGTGATTTCTTAGTATTATAATAACCACATCCCATCATCTATTTCATGCAAGGATGAGTGAATTGCCATCCTAAATTAGTTATATATAATCTGAGCTAGTAAACTTACAAAACTATTGAAACACATTTGTTATGCTAAGATCTGAGAAATGATTTATGTCTAATATACTCCACTTTGGTTTAAAGATGTTTTACTTTTACCTAAATATTAGTGCTTATAGTGATATGGCTCAAAAAGCAAAATCTTCCATTTTATTATAAATAAAGTACCAAGAAGGGATTCAAACCCGGTACATGTAAAAGGTTATCAGATATAACCGTGTCTAGATTCAGATAATCTAGTGGCGCCCTGCTAGACCATATTCACTTAGTATTTGTTTAAACATGCACTTAACATCAAACCAAGGAATGAAAGTGGATAAAACCTACTGCCATATACCTGAGTTATAATACATTGCTATAATACTGGTTATTAATAATTTGATCAACCTTTAATTTTGATATTGGACTCCTTTACTCAGATATAATAATATCTTTTTTTTGATTCATTTAATTTTGGTTACAATATATTGACTTGTATGTTGAGGCCAACTGCTTTAAAAATTTTTGCTGCATTTGAATAATGAATGATATGCTTAAATAAATTTTAAATATAAATATAATTTTGGAATAATAATAATTTGAATAATTACGTAGCCAAATTATGTAATTAAATTGCAGTGTGTAAAATAACAAATTACCATTTTTTTAGGGATAAACTGTGAAATAAAATTATCAACATTCTGCTATCTGCAAGGTCAAATGAGACTACCTCACCAAGCTTTCTGTCTTTTGTCATACATAATCTTCAACAATTCATAGCAATTTAAAATAAATTTCTTTCCATTCCTATCTCCATTTCTAGTACTCTCTACAGTTTCTTCCAATATATCATTCATAATTTTTTTAGATCAAAATGCTTACTGAAACCCAATTTCTCTTCCTCTTTATCATTTTTTTTATTTTATTTTTTTTCATTTACTCTTTTCGACATTTCATTATTATTTATTTTCCCAATTTACCTCTTACATTCTCCTCTAAATTCCTGTTTATATTTTTAACCCTTATAAAATGTTATTTAAGCAAAAAAAAAAAAAAATTAACAAAACACATTCTTAAATATAATATCAAGAGTTCACAAAACCGTTATTACAAGCTATTTAGATATTAGCATTTTTATTTTTTATTACTTCTGCCCACAATTACTCAACTTCTTGTACATTTAAAAGCATTAACATGAATGCTTGATATTAGTCTTTTCTACTCAATATCTAACTTCACTAATTTGTAATTATTTTTCACCCAAAACATCTACAAATCTATTAATTTTTAATAATATTTATCTCATCCTCATTAACCACAAGTATCTTTCTACAAATTACCAAAATAATGCCCAATTACTTATATATATATATATATAGTAAATAAAATAAAATCATATATCATGTGACTTAACTTGATAAGCTTGTAATTATAAACTAAAACAATGAGCATGCTAATAGCTCTAACAACCTTTATTGATAAATGCCACAAGAGAAGCATTTACAATCTCTATCTAGAAACTATCCCCATCCTCAAACTGGTTTCAAGCTATTGACTATCCTCAGTGAGGCAGTACTATATTTCAGACACTAGATCTAAGATGCCAACTCAAAGCCGGCACTTATCTGATACTTAACTATTAAGGAGAAAATCTGAAATTTTCAGACCCCTAATGTCTTCAAATCCAACTACCTAACTTAAATAGTTATATCAGTCTGAAAAAACTTTAGCCACTTTATATATTAATAGCCTTAGCAATATAAAATCACTAAAGACTTAAAAGCAAAACTATATAATAGTAAATAAAATCAAGTCATATATCACATGCAGCATTTACCGATAAAGCTTGTTAAAACTATTAGCACACTCATTGTTTTGGTTTATAATTACACACTTATCAAATTAAGTCACGTGATATATGACTTGAGTCTATTTGCTATTATAGTTTTGCTTTTAATTGTTAAATGATGTTATATTGCTAAGGCTATTAATATATGGTGTGGCTGAAGTTTTTCAGACCCATATAGCTATTTAAGTTAGATATCTGGATTTGAAGACATATAGATGTCCGAAAATTTCAGATTTTCTACTTAATGGTTAAGTATCAGCGCTTTGAGTTGGTATTTTAAATCTAGAATCTGAAATATCCTAGAGATTCACTGAGAATAGCAAATAGCTTGAAACTGGTTTGAGAATGGAAATTATTTCTAGATAGAGATTTTAAATGCTTCTCTTGCAACATTTGGAATTTATTGATAAAGTTTGTCAGAGTTTATTAGCACACACACACACACACATATATATATATATATATATATATAAGGAACATGAATTCAGACTTTCAAGTTCACTACAGGAATTCTCTCCATCTTATACAACTATTACACATGATCACATATATGTGAAAAAAATAAATGATCTCCAATATATATATTTTGTGCTGAACCAGCATTTTAAAATTGGTCCAGATCATCATCTGCCACACATATATACAATCAGTTCTCAGTTTATATTAAAATAGCAAATCTTCAAACTTTAATGGACAAGCTTCAATTTTCTCAACTCTCCAACTTTTCAGCCATCTATATTATTAAAAATCTGATGGTGGAACACTCAAAGCCCTTCTTGAGGCTAATATTATTGCCATACCCATGTTGACTTTAAAGTCACTCTGACCTCTCACATATAGGACCTTAATATATCCATTTAAATACATAGAAGAGGGATGGGCAAAATACAGAACATAGGTGAATATGTAATATTCAGATATAAGTATGAAATACGTATATTGGAGGTCATTTATGTTTTTCATGGATGCATAAGATGGAGTGCATAGCTGCAGGGAGCTTGAAAATCTTAAGTTCAATTCTCTTCTAATTACATTAAGTTTAGTATAGACAATAGCCTGTATTCTGTCCATCCTCTTCTGTATATTTAAATTGACATATGCTCAGAGTGACTTAAAGTCAACAATGGGTATGCATTGGCAAAAAGATATTTAGAAAATTTTCTTTAATATAGGATAAAATTATAATTAAGCTGATCAAAATTATTATCAGCTAAAATATTTTTTAATTAAAATTAACCTGGATGCCATTCGTGAAAGTTGGATAAATACCTCAGCAAATGTAAAACAACAAGGTTCTTCTTCATGAAAAATTCTTCAAACTGTTCGGGTAAAAGAAATTCTTCAAGATTGTCAACAAAGTTTAAAGAATCCATTAATTTTGACTTCTAGAAGCCATGCAAAATGCCCTGTGAATAGAAGCTTGTGTCCACTTCCCCTTCTCCAGGGGAGGATAAGTTTGGAATCCTAATGGAGTTGATGAACTGCAACCCATCTGAAGTCTGCTGATCCATGTACACTTGTTCCAATGTTCCTGCCTTCATAAATGAATTCAGCCTGCTGACCTGCCATGCTATAATTCCAGAAATAAAAAGCCACCTAGTCAATTATGCCACTTTCAGTCAGTTGCTATTCCAAAGAACCAGCCTATCTCCATAATGACCAACTAATTATTAATATTGGACCATGTGAATTGCACCATAATAGCTACATGATATTATATCTAAATGCCACTCTTCATACTTTGCCATTTATTTTAGAATCCTTTGTGAAGATAATAATCGCAAAAACATTGAACTCAACATTAAACTCTAGTCATGAGATCGCTGCATTTTTTATATCAGTAAAACAATTCATATGTTTCTCTTTTACTTGCATTATTTATTTTTTGTGATATTTTTCTTTAAGGTTGCTAACCTATATTTGTTTAGGATGATCAAATATATATTGCTATGTTTGGTCAGTCTTAAGTCATCTATATGTGCTAGATTTATTCAAGAATCAGGTGACAGAAACATATTTTGTAAACACATTTTCATTTCTTAAGATTTTGAGAATCATCACCCCCCCCCCATCCCTTAAAAGAAAGTTAATTAATTAAAAATGCAAAGACATTCCCTCACCTGGCTTGAAGATTTTTGTTTTTCGAAAATACAATTGGTCATACATGTCAATTAAAACTTTACTTGTGCAATTATAAAACCATGTTGTTGTTTTTTAACAATTATAAAAATCAGTTGAATAAAAAAAATTTTAAAAAAGACAATGTTAAAAATAAGATTAATTTTTTTTTTTTTTTCAAGAAATAAAAATGTATGTCATTTATTGTAATACATTAGCCTCACAATGTTTCTTTATAATGATATATATCAACCACAAAGCTAGAGTTAGCGGATAGTGTATTTCTTAATATGTGTGTGTAAGATCTCTAAGTTGGACTTTCAATTAAGCAGGGACTATTAATCTTTATTGTTTTTTTTAAAGTATTTAAATAAGATAAACCATTAGGCTTTAATTTAACCAAGTAAAGTAATATATGGTCACTTGTTTAAACTTATAATGTGGCTACTCATGCTTGTTTCTTTGTAATAACCCTTATAAATTCCAGACTTTCATAATGAATTAATTATTGCTCGATTCTTTATTTAAATTATGTTGCAAAGTTATATATATATTGATTCATTTATATATTTTTGTTCCTCAAGCAGACATTCATTCCTGCTTTGGGGAAATGGATTTTCTATGTATTCTTTAGATATGGTCATGCCAAGGGAGATTTATTTTCTACTACATATTTGGAGAATCTTCACCATTATTAGCTGTATTATTATCAATGCAGACAAATTTCCTGCTTGACAATAATAATTTTGTTACTGGCTGTAGGAGCAGAAATTCATTCCTGTTTCATATGACCCTCTGATTCAATGAATTCTTGGATATGGCTTCACCAAGGCAGGCATACCCCATCTCTGTTTTATCATCAGATATACTTCTCTGTTTTCATAATCTAGCACCACATTCAGTATTTTCTTTTATATATTTTTAAAGCCTTATGCTGCAAGCATGTATCCAACCATAATTCTAAGTCCATTGCAGTCATCTATTAATGATTGTGATTTTAATACAATTAAATAAATATTTCTATATTAATCCTGCTTGATTATTCATTAATTAAGAAGTTAAACTGGTAGAATGTCCACCCTGGACATTATTAAGACATCTATAGTACATCCATTTGACATAATTAGTGACAATTAACTGTTTAGTCACTAATTAGTCTCTTTTTGGCAACAAACTTAATATAATGTGTAAATCTGGCGATTTAAACTTTAAATTTGTTTAGATTCAATTTTTATTTTTTGTTATTGTCATTAATAAATGTATTTATGAAAACAATACCTCTTGCATTTGTGTTTTGTTTACCACATTTAGTTTTTGTTTAGTTTTAAAGATCTCCTGTATCTCCTTGACCTCCTCAAGAATATATATGCTAACATCAGATATGGTAGTCACATAAAAATTGTCCTGGAGGCATAGGTAATGAGGTTCAACTTTGTATTTTTTGTGATAATGTTTATATCAATATAACACACAGACTTGCGAGTTACTGATCATTACTTAGTGCCTAAGAATAATTTTGCTGACTACACAAATGTGACTGTTACAATATATACATATATATTATAATGGATATCTGCTAATGTCCAAATTTAGATTGATGTTTATGACTGAAATGTTCTCACGCCCAAGTTGGAGAGGGGGAGTAATTTATATAAATTTGATGTACTGTTATACAAGCAGAAAAGTTAATAGGGTTAATATTTTTACACATTAACCATCCCAATGGTCAGACCAAAATTGTACATAAATATACAACCCACGATCATCTTTTAACAATGTTGCACTCTCTCCTGTTGATACTTTTATTTATACCGAGGATAAATCATTGGGCCCCATCCAACCAAATGCTGGAATTTCAACAGACAGTTTTGAAATGCTTCAAGCACTTGATTCCATGAACAGCACTGAAGATAAGAGACTGACATAATTTAGACTATTAGGCAATGTATATTTAAACACATATATAATTGACATAAATATTTTAATACTGTATGGTAATATACAAAGAGAGAATAAAGCAAAATTAACAACTTAAAACATGTTTATTTACAAAACAGTAGCACAATAATCAAAATAAAAATAAACTAAATTACACTAATTGCCTAGTTACTTATTATAGATCAGTACAATTTTAAATAGGTGGTAAGAATTCAATTATTTTTAATTTTATAAAAGTTTGTAAAAAGAAAATCTTGTCCCTGTATCAATTTCTGTCTGGACTTTGGATTATTATATTTATATATTTATCTAGGTTTTGCTAGTTTTTCTCTAGAGTGATCATTCCTGCCTTCTTGAGAGTTGATTGAGTTCATGGCTAGCATTCCCAGTTTCTTTTAACAGCTTATTGCTTTACCTTTCCAGAGCAGTATATATCTGGGTGGTCTTGTTCAGTAGTAGTCTTCTCTAATTATGGGTATATATCTCAGCAATGGCATATCATGGATATTTGTCACATTCTCCAGATGTTCAAATGTAAAAGACCTGGATGGTGAAAACCAAATGAACACTCCTGTGCAAACTTAGCACTGCATGGTGATATTAGAGTGTCTGGATAAATAGAAAAGATGGCTGATGGATGAAATAGTCAATCTCGATGGAGGTCAGCAAAATTAGTATAACTAGCTGAAATCAAATCAACAAGATCGGATTCAAAATAATGGTGAGAATTCTAATAGTAGAATGAATAGCAGCACCCTACTAACAGCAAAACTAAAATGGCAGCAGACTGGATGCAATGGAAATTTCTTAGCAGTTATTATATCCTTGCAAAAATCATTGTCTGAGACCACCCACATTATTAATTAGTTTTCAAATTATTTTTCTATTTAGTTAATTCTCTCTTTTTTCTTAATTACAATAATTAATATTATTGATTATCTATATCAGTTGGGAAATATTACTGTTTTCCAGTAATACATAATCCTCTTCTGACTAGATCATTTATTTTGGATCTCTGATTAGATTGTAATTTTCTCTAATTAAGTAGTTTGATAATAATTTTGATACAATCATTTAGATTACACTTTAAAGTTACGATTTAGTTTCTTTTGTCTTGATTATCCATCGTAACATTTTGGAATTTTTTTCTTTTAGTTAAAAGAACAGATAAGCTATTTTCTTAAATAGTAAATCTAAAACTTTATACATTACAATATGCTTTAATTATATTTTACTTTTCGTTTATTTCCTAACAGTCTTTCATTTTAAAAATATCTTTACTTTTATTTATTAAATTAACAGACCTTTTTCCATTTATAAAAAAACATACATTTTTTTCTGAATATTATTTTAAATGTTTCAAGTAACACATATTTACATATATATATATAATCAATTGACTCCAAAACATTACGAAATTTCAGCTACATTCTCTGTGAATAAATATAAGTTTGACTCAAATAGCCAGTCCAAAAGATATCTCTTGAACTGTAAGCTGCAATAATATTAAATACTGAAATACAAACTTATTTAAACAAAGAGCATGACATTTAAATTAGCAACGATCTTAAATTGCTCATAAAGAAACATGTTTAATATACATATATAAACATTAGTCATTTTAATCTTTGCAAACTCCCACCATAAATATAAAAAAAATAATCCCAGTGCATACATTTAACTGAAAATAAATAACAAATCACTCTTCCCAAACATTAAGAAAGTCCATATTTCAGTATTTAACATCATTGCAGCTTACAGTTCAAGAGATACCTTATGGACTGGCATTTTGAGTGCCAGTCTTTTATATATTTTTTCACAGAGGGTGTAGCTGGAAGAGTGATTTGACATTTAATTTCAGCTATGCACTGAAATTATCTTATATATATTGTACTGTTATTTCTGGTACATGTGTTTGGCATTCTACCATGATAGAAGATTGCTGAGAGAAAAAGTATATTTTATAAAATATTATAATAGAATAAAAAAAAATGTAATTTTTTTGAAATTTAGTAACACGATTTATTATTTTTACTGTAACTTTACCTTGATTAATCGAAAAGAAAATACTGTACACTATAGTTTTTTTTAAGATGAGGGTAAATGTAATTAGCTGTATTTTAGTGAAGAGGTGTGATATTTTCTTCTCTCCTTAAGGTTAAATATGGCTGATCAAAATGCTGACTGCCAATATGAACTAATAAATAAATAAATAAATAAATTCAGAGGAGTTGTAAATAAATTAAACATTGTTTTTAAAATTTTTGTAAAGTGTTCCATTCATTTTGATTGATGAAGTGTATGTTAAGTCCACAATTACAAAAATGAATGCTTATATTAAAGATAATATAAAACCATGTACTGTATATAAGTTCTGATTAATACTGCAAATTAATTATAATAAAAATAAGCTTTGCAGGAGGAATTAAATTCTTCAGAGAGAGAAAGAAAGTCTAAATAGTTATGACTTTGTGATGGTAAATCAGAACAGTGATATATAAAAAGGTGACTCGAAGAATTTTGATTCATTCCTTGCTTGCTTCATTAATATTACTGGTGAGTTCTTCAAATTAAGTTCTATATTTTTCTTGAGCTTCCCGAGAAAAATGAGAGAAAGATCCAGAAAACTGTATAAGAATGTTTTGTCATGTGTTTGTTTTTTATGTCTAGTATAATTCAAGTCAGATCCGCACCTAAACTGATATGGTTTGCCAAAACATTCTTCCTGGACTAAAGTCAGAGGATGCGCCGGTTGATTAAAATGCTGTTACCTACATGCGAGAATAGGACCCTAGCATGACTACTAAAAACATCACACTTCAACCAGACGCGAAGATTCATAGTTCATCAAAATAAAAAGCCCATGATGTGGTATCACATCTAAAATATGATGGTCAACCCGTTCAAAGAAATAATGAATTAAGATTAATAAGAGCTCTATATCGCTTTAATACTAACTGAACTAATAAATTTAAACATAATGAACTAATAAGACATAAAGACTTAACGTTATTATTGCTAAGAGATTTGTTAATTATAAGAATTATTAAAAGCATTTTGCATTTATAGTATAAACTTACTTGTTTATTAAATCATTAACATCAATTTTAAATTTAATGATATTCACTATTTGTTCATGTTTTCATAGATAATAGCCATGTAATTATTTGATTGAACCTCATAAATAGAAAGCGGATAATAAAATGTAATTATTAAAGAAGAAGAGAAATTCTGTATTTATTATTTAATATTGTGATGGTATATTCAGCTAAAACAAATAAATAAAATCTGTCACAAGCTATAAAAAATTTCAACTTATATCCAAATTATATGTAATAATACTTAGGTTAGATTAACTAAAAATATAATCACGTTTTTCCTAATGGTACACAATTTATTAAACTAAAAGGAAAAGTGATTTTGGTCATATCACAAACTTTAAAATATTATTCATAACTTAAGGAATAAATAATTCCGAGACCCCTTTACAGTAATCGGAATCTATATAATAAGCTATAACCAGTACAATATACATATAGACGGCAATATATATATATATGTCCGAAACAGGAATTTGCAAGGTTGTTAAATATGTAAAATACATATTTTGGTTAATCTAGTATTTAAAAACTTTTAATATTAATATACTGACGTTTAGACTTGGTCTCACAATATCCAAGTCGAAACGTCAGTATCTCATCAAAGATTTTTAACACGGATGAACCGCAAATATATTTTATATATATAATGATGGTGTTATTTTATTTTTAATTCACTATTTTCCAACATTTTTTTTACATAATCAATAAGCACGCACTTCACACAAGTATCTTCTAATTAGATAGGCTGACAGACAAATGAAAAAGAAATTCTAGAATCTGATTGTGGTTTAAAAAATGTTTCATGAATTATTTCCTAAAAATGTTGCTACACTTTGAAAAAAATAACCTAGCAATTCTTTAAAGTTAGAAAATATTAAAATTAAGAAGACTTTTAGAAGTCGAACTGCTTTTCGCAAAAGAACAAACTTTGTTTCTATTAAAGAGCTTCCATAGGAGGATTATTATGAAATGTTATCTGAAGTCTTTTTTTTTTTGTCACCAATAATTGTGAAAAAATTCCTGATTTTATCTTTTTGTAAAAAATAGTTATAAATATCATATCAATAATAATTCTTGCATTAATAAATAAATAAAAAATGGAATTTATGATAAATAGTTTTAAAATATTACTTACAACTAGATCACAAAGGAAAAAAAATTTAATTAAAATATTTTTAAAAAACTGCAAGGAATTTTCAATTTAATTTTACAATTTTAAGTGAAATGGAATAGAAATATATACGAGTTTTGTAATATTCATATAAATATATATTCCAAATATAGTAAAAATGTAATATTATTTTCATAACTAATAATATTTATAAATCGTGAAAATTTACAATACTAGAAAATTTCATGCAGTAATAGTAAGTGTGTTAGTAGCTAAATGAGTCTATATTCAGTTGGTTTCTTCATTTCTGATACTTGAATATCACATAACTTTTAATGATGAGTCATTGGATTATTGGTTCAAGAATATCGCCCATTTTAGCATCCATTCATCCTATATATCCATTAAAATGTAGAGTACTTAAATACAATGTATTTCAAGCCCAACAAAATCGTTTAAACAGGAAAATAAATCTAAAATCAAATGTAAATACTAAATTTATTTTAGCTTTTATATGGTGCACATATATATTTAGAAACCATAAACAATCTTCATATTGTAAGCTCTAATAGAACATTTTCTTAATTACACATTTTCTTAACGATAAGATATCGCTCCACTTACGAAACCTAGTATGACAGTTTAATTAAACCCTTAATGTTTTAACTTTTTACGAAGTATAGAAATAAAAGTATTAAGGAAATTGAGACCTCATAAGGCAGGAACTTTTTTCCTTCATTTTTACAATGCCGTGCAATTAAAAAAAGTTGGAATTGTTGTTATTGGAAGTCCATTTTAAATCCAGAACAATTATTATTCCAGACCTTATAAAGCAACAGAATTCTATTTTTAAAAACTGCACCTACAATTAGTAATATTGTTAAAATATCCAAAAACAATTTCGCGCTGGAATTTAAGAAAGCGTTATTTCAATGAATCAATCACATAGCTTCTGCTTCTATAATTATGGTTTTATTTACGTTTGTCTTTTAAGAAACAAATATTTTTCAAACAAAATCTAATAGTAGTCATCTAATATTTTTGATTTAAAGTCCAATATTTTACAAATATATTTTAAAATAATCATAAACATGTAATAAACTATGAAAAACATATACTTTTCTTTTATGAAATGTCAAATTACGACAGCTAAAAATCACCATTCAGTATCAACATTGTTTTTTTAATTATAAGACTACCAATCAATAAGATTTTGTAGGCTCTTTTAATCTAAATATCTATATATTTTGGCATTTCAGATTTTTTTCAAAACTAATAAATCAATATAAACATCAATTTCAGTTTCCGCCTGCTAATGAACTCACATACCAAAACAATGCCAGATAGCCAAAATAAAACCGAAATCCAAAGAAACAATAGCAGCGTCTTCAGGATGTAAAGACATCAGTAAATCTAAATACATTAATACTTATTTTTGGTTTAACTTTCTCAATCCTATATTTCGCAGCTTATGGCTAAAAGAATTATATATGTCATATCTGATGTTGCTTTTGAAACGGACTAAATTCCTTGCCTGATTGGGCTAACATCCAGTCACTATCCAATGGGGATAAATCCTAGTTGAGGTTCATACATAATCAAGGGTTTCCAGTGGGCAGGATCTTCCATTGAAATAGTCAGCCTTTTGGAAAGAAAAGGCAGAAAGTGATCTGCATAAACCTGAATGACTAGTATGTCCTCTCAATGAGCTCTTCTCTAGTCACTTCATCACTTGGCCATCCATGATGAGGCAAGTCCAAATAAGGGACTGGGCTGCTTTGTCTTGTGACCAGCAGGAGTAAGCTGTCTAAAGTACAGCTAGAAGGAGTCAGATCAGAAAACTCCAAAGGCATTATACTTGTACAGCTGAAGTCTCTTACTTGAGCTCACAAAGGCAGAATATTTATATGGCTGGAAGCGATTATTATTCAGCCGACTACTTCAGCATTAATTTGCTATGATGTATTTACAACAATACCTTAACATATGTAGGTATTTTGCTTTTTTATAGCTATTCACATTACTCACAGTAATGGTTGAAATGACAAAATGTCATTTTGTCTGTTGTTTTGGAACAAACCTATTAAGTAGTAATCCATATAAACAGATCTGAACAGAGAGACATTTTGAAAAAAATTTTCCCTCATGGCTACAGAAAAATTATAGTATAATATATGCAGTTTCAACAGATAACAAGAATATATAATTTTCAAAAAGCATCTGTAAAATCACCATAAAACAAATATTTAAGATTAAAGAATTTATGCATGGAACTCTAAATCATAGCAAAAATAATGTAATTCTAATGAAAACCGGGAAGAGGCCCTATGAAAATAGTATGTAAAATGCATATGTGTTAATTCAGTCAATACTATTCCTCTATATTCATTATAGCACTACCTTCACTTGGTAGGTTCTTGATTTTATTTTAAAAATGTACATTGTAACATGTTCATTATAGAACTGTTTAGTATAACATCCATATTCTCTTATTTTATCTGTGTATGCATATCTTGTAGCTCTGATCATCCAAAAAGCATAAATAGTATCCCTCTACTCTTCCTTCTCATCATATTAAAAATTGCTTTAAGATTAATCCTAAATTCATTCAGTAATTGACTTTCTAAATATTTAAGATCAAATAAAATTGACTAATTAAATAACTAAAGATTTACACATTAAACCATCGGTACTTTTACAAAGGTGCTTTCTTATATTCGAAAAGTATACAAATTATCAAAACAAATAAGGAAACTAACGAAGGGTAAATAAGGAAAAAGCTCAAGTTATAATTTTATTGGTAAAATCTGTAGAATAAAAAAATTGGAATAACTATTTAAAATTTATTATACAGCCAGAAGAGCACTGAGCAAATTATTATTAAATGTTACGGCAAAGTCTTAAATAAATACATTTCAAATAAGGCTAAAAAATATTTTTTTATTTGAAAACAAGTTTAAATTTAAAAAAAAAAAAGTGTATCAAAAGTTGCAAATGAAAAAATGATTTAAATTTATTTAATTGAACATATTAATTAAAAAAGAATGAAGAAATAAAGATTTATATTAAGAAATTTTAATATAAATAAAAATTCTGACAGTAGTAAAATTAAATAATTTGTTTTCGAAGAAGAACAGATAAGCAGAAGAAGATATGGTTGTCTTAATAAGAATTAAATTAAAGGATAAGAAGAAAACTTCATTACATCAGATTTGCTGTTGATATAATAGCAATATTTGAGAATAATGAAGATTTTACAAGATATAAATAGAGTTGTAAAAGTTTGGAATGAGAATAAACGTAGTAAACTAAAGCAATGAAAATAAAAATAGAATGTCATAAAGCAAATAAGATAGTTATAAATATTTTAAAAATGATAAATATGCAATAACTGAAAAAGGCTACAAACATAATCTTTTAATAATCCACCCTAGTTGGTCAAGCTCCTTGGAGTGCAGCTAATAAAAAGTTTATCAAAGGTTTTTTCTGACAGCTTTTTGTAAGGCAGAAATTTTGGAAAATCAGAAATCCAAAAAAGACTGGAAACTGTAAATACGTATAGAAAATATTGTTGGTAATTTAGTCTAGGTTATATATATATATACAAACGTGTGTAAATATGTTTTATATAACATGAATATAAATATACATTTCAACCTTGTTACACTATCATTGGTGAATATAGCCTCTAATTCTGATGAACTATAGAAGGGTCTGTGTGCCATATATGGTTTCCTATCATTCCAACTATGCTGGCAAGCTTTCTCGTGGAGTAGGTCTGGTGACTCTCCTCTTTTCATGCTGTTTCTCGTGCCATTTGGTTCTAACAGCTTCAGTCCTGAATATAGAACACACTCATTGCCACATCCATAAATTTACACTCTTAACTGATATTCATCTGGAGAATGTGGTTATCTTTCAGCTTTTTGTCATGATCTTACCTCACAAAAGGTTTGATTGTATTTATTGATGGTCGCTGTGTGAACATGAAACATTTGAATTCGGTGAGTATCATCATCTATTAGCTATTTGCACTTGCATTGGCTATGTATTATCTGAATTGTACATGTTAAGTTCATGATAAGAGGCCTCAATCCAATCAGATAAGAATGGAATCTGGTTTCAGTACATTATTTGAAAACTGAATGTGACACCCCTCCCTTGGCTAAAATTAGCCCTGAAGAATGTAGTCATGCCAGATGCATTTATTAGGTATTTTGTTTGCTCTTGGCTTCATCAGGCATAGTGGCTTCATCCTTGAGTCAGTGTCATCACTTGTAGATCTCTTGGCTTCTTCGAGGTTTATCACTTCCTGGTTGTTGAACCATCACTGTTGAGTGTAGCCACTTTGTCTGTCAGATGAGGCTTTTAGTGACATATAATTTAATCTTGTTGGTTTTGATGATTATGATGTTGCTTTCCATCTGACTGTACTAACCACCACTGTTTGAAGTCCTTTAAGTTTGATCAACACTGCCATATCCTTCTGTATTGGTTTCCTTACATACTTCGCAATTGTAGTACCCTATCCCACCTTTTTTACCTTCAAAATGGGATTACCTATAGCTACTTCTAGGTAAATCTCTTGATTATTATTATGAGTTGGTTCATTTTAGTCCCATCAACCCTGTTAAACCAGTCATATCATTACTATCTGCTTACTATAATACAAAAAGAAGGCATATATCTAATTTTTTATTGTTAATTATACTTTAACTCATTATATCGGAGGTGCTAAATTAGGGTGATTGTTTGAAAAGTGATAATGAAATTGTTTTTGCATGAGATACAGCTTATATTTATTTTTTTATTAATAGTAGCTAAAGTATGTCTTGATACCGTAGATCAGCAGACCAGTTACTAATTACATTGTGCAGGTGTATATTATAATAATTCGTTTTAAGCAAAGTCAATGCCTCTTTACGCAAGTTCATATAAGCGTTTTGTTTTTCATAATTTTTTATTTTTGCTTTCACTTTTGAACAAACACTTCCAAATATCATTAGAAAACTTATTAATTTTCTTCTCAAAACAAAGCAACTTTGTGTGACGAATACATTTACTCTCTTACGCTGTATATGGGTGGAGATATTCAGTTTATATGTGAAAGTGGTTGGTCTCTTTACTGTTTTACTCATTGTTCTTGACTTATTTGAAGGCAATATTTAGTGTCAACGATTTATGACCAGTGATTTTTCTGCATAATGGTTTGAATATAGTTGTTTCTTCAATGAACTTGTAACCCATTCATGTTGATTCTTCAAGTTATTTAGAGACAGTGGAATCGATGGTATATCAGAATCTATTCGGGCTTGAATCTGAGGTTGTGTTCTCATTTCACAAATAAAATGACCTCACAGAACTTTGAGGAGGAATTCACTGAAATTATATTTAAAAGCTAATTTTCTTATTCTAATGGCGAAATCTCTGTGACTGCATTTCACTTCTGTGTGCAGATTAGAAATGGCATCACTGCATTATCATTACGGGTGTGTTGGACGGTATTTAATAGAGACAATGCTTTGTCAAAATCAATAACCCCCAAAAACACAGGAATTGCTTGGGCTTGGAGAACCTCATGGTGAGGTAATAACTGAGTCAAAACACAAATAAGCTAATTTTAAGACATGTTTTATAATTTAAGCTAGTCTGTAGAAGTAGAAGAGTATCAACTTATATCTTGGCCAGTGCCTGTGAATCAGTGATTGAATTCTTTTAATTGACCCAAATTTACATGTTTCCCTCTTTATGCTGTGAAAGAAAAAAAAAAAAATCTGCTTTTACATTGATGAGAATAACCATCAAATTGGATTTTAAAAATTTTTTGTTGATAGCCATATTATGGCTGTGATCCTCGATGAAAGACAGAATCTAACAACCCACTGAGGAAGTCTCTATCATTATTTAATAATTATTAACCACTTTCCAAGTTTGATTAATGTTAATTTTTAAATTAATGAGCAAAATCTAAATGACCTGTGGGGGCAAAAGGATTTGTCATGCTAAAATTTTTCAGCCCATGAAATTTTTTCATACGGTCGACTGCATCGAATCTGTACTCGTGTTTAATCTGGATTATTCTGTATATATACCTTGCACAACATATGTAAAATGTTTTATATATATTATTAATGACATGAATACAAATATACATTTTATATTGCTACTATATTTTAATGTCACTGCATATACCATTGGTAAAATACTCATTCTAGTTCCCTAGGTGAACTACAAAGATTGGGACTGCACGTGCCTTCTCTTACTTCTAGCTGTAATATAACAGCCTGCAGCGAAAGTAGTTCTGGTAGATCATCCAGCTGTACTTATGACTTGCCTCATCAGCATTAGGTTCTTGGCAATCCTGAATATGGTTTCACTGCACTCAGCCATTTTTTGATTATTTCATCCTCACAACTAGTCTCTGGCCTGTACAAAAGGTTTGACTATTATTGCAGATACTCATCCTTAATGAAACATTCGGATTCGATGAGCATGACCTGTTCTTGCCATTGGTTATGAGTTATCTATCTGTATATATGCATAAGATTCATGATGATAAATACCCAATCCAATCTAGATAAGATGGATATGGACTAGTCATTATTTGAAGGCAAAGGTAAGATACTTGTGACAAATATGGAGGATAATAAAAAAATGACATTATTAGCATAGATCGTTAAGAATTTTCTTTCTTAAAGAACACATATTATCAAAAGTAAAAATATAAAATTTAAGACCTATTACAAATCACATTTTCAAATTTTTTATGACAACAATAATAATTAAAACAATATGAATATAAATTGATCATATTGAGTAAAGGTTCAAAATTAAAAAGGAATGAGAGATTCAAAAAGAAATTAATTATGCCATTAAAAAAAAGTGATAGCTATATAATGATTCAAGAATGGTATAATTTTTAGCTAAGTAATACTTCTTGATAAAGCTAAATTGACAAATAACAAGGTTAAAACATATATATATATATATATATGCGTGTTAATATATGCATTATGTTTTGACAAAATAGCAAAAATGGCTTCTGATTTTCCATGTAAAAAATATTTTTTTAAAAGTTAATTAGCTTATTAATAAAAATATATTTACAACAAAATTGTAATAATCAACATTGCTTGGAATCCTGGGAATGAAATGAAATGTTTTGAAAATCAGTAAGCATCGAAAAATTGCCGACAGAAAAAGAAATGCAAGTCTGAATTAACATATTATAGTAATTGTGAAAAAATGACAAGATTTTTTAACGAGAAAACCAAAATCTGATTTTAAAATTTTTTTATACTAGCATTTGCAATAATATCATAATTTTGATAAAACCCAGATTTAACTAATTCTCTGCTTGTCTATTTTGATTATTTATTAATATTATAAAAATTCCTCCGTTCATCTTTAAAGTATCGGTATCAAACGTCATCCTTTGAGATCACATGATAAGAATTAATCAAATATTACAACGAATGATGCCAGGTGTAATAATTGAAAAGTATAAAAAAATTTAAACAGAAAAAAAAATCTTTTTTAAATTTAAAATAAACTTATTAGTCAAAATAATTCCTTATTAACTCATGCTATATTAAAAAGTTTCCCAAGAATGTCGCAAGTATTACAATTTCTTTAACAAAATGGTTAGAATATTATTAGCAGCAATTACAGGCTGACTATCTTCGTCATTCCAAATGTCACCGGTGAATTACTAATTTTGTATCTAAATAGAAACAACTGTAAATTATTTTAGGTAGTTATCATACACATTTTATAAATTTTTAGGTGAATTAAATAATAATAAACTAACAAAGCAAGTATTAAAAAAGCTTAAAATGAGCGATTTAGTATTTAGCAGCAAAAACGTATAAGTCAGTTGTTAATCCCAATTTTCACAACAGTTAGGGTTAATTATAATAAAAAATTTAAAAATACAAGCTTATATTAAGTTATGCTATATTAATAAAAAAATTCAAAATAAAGACTCCATATGAAAGGTTGGGATATTCAGAAAAAGGGAGTGGTTGAAATTATAAAGTTATAAATCTGAAACATAACACAGCAACATGTCAAAGCCAAAGTTCTGTTTACATGGGATATAATTAATCTCTTTACATTTCATTATTTGTATAATATTCAAATCCATGAAAATATTTAACATGGCATATTAACAATTCTACAGAAAAGATCGTTAGTTTCAGCGTTCTCATACCTAAATAAATGTGATTCAATCTCTATTATAACATTGATTTAAAAATAGAAGTGAATGTCTTTTACTTCACCTAAACCTAATCAAAAGGAGAGCTCTGTAAATTAATAGAGAACACTTATTTGGCCTCATAATTGTCAGTTAGTAATTGATGGCGCAACAACATCAAGATAAAAGCTATACTCATGCCTTGGATATAGAAGTTTTCATTATTTTAATAGTAATATCAAATACTATAAATCTGCATAATCATAAAATTTATATAAAACAAAATACAAGAACAAATTACATCTAAATTATCAGTCTTAACATCACCTAATTTCATAAAAATAACGCTTGACTAAAATAAAGTGAAAATTTTTTCTTTATTTCCTCTAATCCAATATCTAAAATTATAAAGAGATATAAATCAAAACAAATAGGAACATCTAAATGGAAAACTTTGAAGTATCCAATTGATACTTAAATTTTTATCTACCAAGAAAAATTTACTGCAAATTCTTAATGATTGAAATGAATTTAGTAATTAATTCTACCACATAAATATTAAATTTAAACTAATTCTAATTAAATCGATAATAATGACTCAATAGCTTACGACTTTGCTCATAGATTTATCATTTTGATTTACAGTCTAATCATCTATATAGACATCATACAAGAAATGACATCATGTTTATTTGTTTATAAATTATAAATACAAAATTAGGCATCATGTATAACTGATAAATCAAATTGGTTTACCATTCTAAATTGATAAATGATCAATCAAAAAAATAATAATTCTTTACAACAGCTATATAATCAAATAATAATTTTATACATTAAAAAACTTTTTCCCTTCTCCTTTGGTGCCCTTTTTCAAATGTGACCTAATCTATTTAATATTTATGAATCCCTGGATAAAATCATAATAAATTAATCCAATAAGTAGGTGATTAAAGAACAAACAATAATCATATAAGTAATTAAAATAAATCCATAAAACTCTCAAGCTAAATTCCAATAATTACCAAAAAAGACTTAAGTTCTATCCATAAACATTATATTAAACCCCTTGGTACATGCAGTTTTATACGATTATTTATATAATTTTTCAATCATTTTTAATCAATAAATTATTAATCAAATTTGTGAGAATTATTCTGCCAATATTACAAACACAATTGATTCATAATTATTTTTAATATAATATATTTCCTATATTTGCCTTCTTTTTAGATCTTTGATGAAGTTCAAAATAATTAATACATTTGCATAGCATCAATTCTATGGCCATATTTTAAATGGTAGAATATATAATGCGGAGCCCCTATCATCTCTTCTTTTAATAGCATTACTTCTTTATTTTCTTTAGCTCTCCTGCCTCTAAATTGTTTTCCAGTATACCCCCAAAAGTAAATCCATTTTACAATATCATATATAATTTTATCTTATAAAATTCCCTTTTTTGAACTATAAATCATCCTTAATCTATAATTACCTATTAATTAAGTCGGGAAATTTTTCCTATTTGACCAGCTAATATTTTATATTCTCATCAATATAAATTTTTTATTATATGCAGCGAAGTATTATAAATGATACCTATTAATATGAAAGTTTAATCCATTTCTTACTTGATTCATTAGTACCATGATCAATATAATAATTATTCTCAAAATTTTTTATCTTCCTGCAGGTAAAGATTTTTTTTAAGTAAAAAAATATATTACAAATAGTTTTAGGATTACCTCCATAATCTATTTTATAATTTAATAAACTGATTCTTTTAGAAATGATAGTATTGATAAT
>JAQFVV010014653.1:0-30564 GCA_028023455.1 Epiperipatus broadwayi
ATTTACTGTTGTAAAGACAAAATTGAAATTAACCAGATCAACCAGCACATTGCACATCATAGCTACCCTCATACGTATTGATGTGGCCATCCTAATGGAAAATACAAGACAACTCTTTGGTTGTGCATGGGAAGGAAATCTTGGTTCAGGGTGGATTTTTCTGACTGTCTAGGTGGTCACAAAACCTCTTAATGGGCACTATTTGCCCACCCCTATTCTAAAAGTATTTTCTAATACCTGTTTTTTGCATTAGACTTTTTTGTCGCATTAGATATTTTATTGGTGTAACATTGCTATGTTTGTTGCATGTGCTTAAAAATTCTTAATTGAATATTAGTTGTCTTACCCAAATTTAAACAGGTTCGAACACAAAGTGCTTATGGCATTTGATAAGAATCCCACATACTGACAAAACAACTCAATTATTGAACAACAAACCCTGATCTACAGATCCGTTGCTATCGCAGCAGTAATTATTGGAATTTGGCCACCGAGTCCATCGAATAACAATTGATTTTATAATAATATTAACCTATTATATCTGAATCATAATACAAACTTAAAGAAAGTTGAATATTTTTGAGGATTTATTTGCATACATTCTTATTATTAAGAGGGAAAAAATCGATCATAAAAAGCAAGACATTAAGTGTTTCAACCAACTCTTATCTTTTATCATTAATGACCTTTGAACTATCATAATTCTAAAAAAGAGTGTCTTACTCAATCTTTTCTCGAATCTATTGATGATATGGAAAAATAAAAAAGTCTGATGTTTCGTATAACTTGGATTGAAATAGTGAAAGCAGCGCATGTTGCGGAAAATTTCGTTTTACAGGATGAATGAAGTTAGCTATTGTATAAGTGATTCTGCAATGAAAACAAAAATTGCTTGTGATATATAAAACACCTCTCATCTATCAATATCCCATGAAGATTATCTGAAATATTTGTTTCAAAGAATAATAGATATACTATAAGGCAATATATGACAATATACATTGTCCCATGACAGTCAATATGATATGAAAGGCGATCTACAATAACCTGAATCAGTTCATGGTTGGCCATATCGTTTGAGATCTGAATCTAGAGACTTAAAGCACAAACTTGAATCACAATGAAGTTGTTCCACATGACATCAATTGTATCCCAAAAGAATGAATGCACAATCTAGTATATCATGTTTAGTCACATGATACTTGTTATGAGACAGCAAATTTAATGCAGTAGCTGTATCTTATCATACTTTGTCAGAAGCACGAGTTGTAAGCCAGGAGGCTGAGTCACAAATTTGTTATCATGTAATACATCACAATATCAATACTGAGAGTCAAGAGACTGATTTGGGCTATGATACCAAATATGGTGAGCAGATTAAATGTGTTCATTTCTATCATATTGTACTTTATTTGACCCAAAACTTGAAACAGAAAATAAATAATATTAAATTGTATCACATCATAATGTGAAATTGATAGGAAATTGACTGCACTTTATTTCATTTCATATGACACTGTAATTGAGAATCAAGACACTGAGTGTGTTTACCTGTTATCACATAAAAGTGAGTTACATGATGTCAACAATTTGTGATGAAACGGATTGCATTCTCAAGTATCTATGCCTAGTATCTCATACAATGCCAATGCCTTGATTCTGGAGACTGACTAGAGTGACTTGTGGGTACATTATGTTGTGTGCCACATACCAGATATGAGTGAAACTATTCACTGCACTAACATTAATTACTTCATATTATGACATGTTAGACAAATACTATATCACCTGTCAGAAAAATAAGGCAGAAGATTGACAGTTCTAAACTGTCTCATCTTATACTATGTGACATTATAGAAACAGAACTTTTGTATTAACTTTAACAAATTTTATTGTGTCACATTAGACTACTTGCAAAATAGTAAATTGAATGCACAAGACATAAAATCTAACAGACAACTTTGACCTCATTCATTTTATATTGTATTACATTCATTTTATATTGTATTACATAGCGCCATCTATGTGCCAGTTGATTCAATACACCAACCCCCTACCACACCATCTTGTGTTACGTAAAACTAACTGTTATTCAGAACACTGAGTGTTCTAATATGTAAAGATTCTTACTGTGTTCTTATAAATCAGTTGAGAGTAAGACACTTACTGCACTAATTTGTAACAACTTATGTCATATGACACTCAATGTGGATCAGCACTCTTTCTACATTAACTTGATTCATGTTGAGATATTATCTCATCAAATAAATCCTTGGTGGAATATAGACTTGTTTTTCAGAGTTGTGCCAGGTGATATTTATATCATTTTATCCAGGTGAGTAGATTCTACTGGTAATGACAAGTATTCATAATTCTAAGTTCATTACAATTTAGCCTTTCAATTTCCATAGTTCATTTTAATACATCTTTTTTATTATTCCTTCTAGTAATAGTTTTTTGGAATGCCTGTGAAGGTCAATATTTCTATTTTCTCTCCAATTAATAACATTGTTTACATGAACTTAATCATTTTCAAATTTTGTCACTGCATTTAACAATATATATATATATATATATATTGTAACAGGAGAAAGCTTTAAGATTCGCATATACTAACCACTGCGGCGCCACTAGTCTGAAAATTGAAACTAGAAAGTGAATTATTGGTTTTTATGCTGGGTTTGGGAAAAGGTAAGGGGGATTTAGATATAAAGGTTATAAAGTTGACAAAAATTATGTTGTGGAAATAGGATAGAGCAGATTATGGGTAAATTTAGAGTGGGGAATGTAAAAGAAAGTGGCTAACAGGTTTATCTGGGCATAATTGCTGAGTTATTCTCGACTTCGTTTAAGGAGAAGCCATAATACATCACATCATATCACATCACTAGACATTTATTTTAAGGGTGTACAGGATGTGCGAACCTGAATGCACCGGACTAAACTCAGGGAGAAACAAAATATCCTAAATATTGTTTAGACAGTTGAGAATAAAAGCACAAAGACAAACGTCAGCCAAATTAAGTTTAAACAAATTTTAAACTTTTATTTAAAAGCAAAACAACTTGTAAGAAAAGTTTACATGAAAATCAATAGGGTTATCTCAGGTGTGTACTAGAACGACTAAATACATTGCTCTAGCAGACTTACCGACTCTCTAATAACGAGTCCTACAGGGAGAAGCAATTTCATTCAGCAGAAGAGAAGTCACCTAAATGTTGGTTTTCCTATTCACAGGTATGAAAACAATATGTTCTTGAAAATCAACGAAACCAGCGCCAGTGAGCTTTTCTAGACCCCAAAAACAAATGTGTCAGGACCCAAAATGTCATATGCTAGTAGAAGCTGCATCTTAAAACTACATTCAAAGCAAAGATGATTGATTTACCCCAAGAACCATGACAAATATGTTTCAGAATGAATGGAAAACAAACAAGTAAAACTGGTGACTCCCCAACCAAATGATTGGCAAAACTAATCTAAGAATTAACGGTCTCAATAGGAGACAAGTAAACCATTAGAAAATCGGTTATGTCTGCCCCAGCATTTAAAGAAATGAATTACCAATAATTATAATAAAAAAATATATTTACAATACAAGTTCTGAGTACACGCTGTGATAAATTTTAAATTATACACGTAAATACAAAATAAATCTATCGGAGAGTGCACATGAGTACGAAAATATGAAAGCTATAAATGCTTTAGCTGTGAAAGTCTCTCTCACCTGTAATTTACAAAAGGGTTACTATTATCTTCCTGCTGGCTATTTATAAAATTACAAAGCAAAAACAATTATAGTTTCTGCTTTCAGAGAGATAAGAAATGAAGACTATGAAAATAAAGTCACCATCCAAAAGATTTGGTTATTTGCAAAAGCACAAATACAGTATTTAAAATTAATTTGGGCTACTAAAATAATTACAGGTAAGCTTGCAAAATATACGTGACTAAATAACAACTGAAAGCAAACTTGGAATCTTAAAACTAAGATTACAAAACACACGGCAAAGTACAACAAAAGAGAGTAAATATAGCTAACCAATATGAAGTTAAATATTAATTTAGATTACAGGTTTATTAGTTGAGTGGAGATTTAATGAAAAGAAATTTACCCTGGAAATAATAAAAGAAAATTTCATCTTATGACAAAGCACAGTTCGCATGGAGTGCGCACATTTATCTTTAGTCTATTTTCAGGTCCTTTGACAGCAGCAAGGTAGAGGCAGTGTTTATTTTAGAGGCTCATGGCATGACTGAAGGAGAGTTGGTAGGTGTGGGTCCGTCCTTTGTTTAAATTACCAAGACATTCTAATGATGGCAAAACTCATAGCGGTAAATTTTGACATCTTGCACAGTAACAAAGTTTGTCGATAATGGTTTAAGTTTTTAACAGGAATTAAATGTCCAAACTCCTATCCAAAATGGTGTGACTCTCAGCAGGTGATAATTCAAGTGTGTATCCTCTTACTGAATCTTCTCTATCTAAAAATTGGCAGGCTATCTTTTTCTTGCTACATTTCCCGCAAAAAACTTCCATTAGTCTTCGATTTCTATATCTCAGGAAGGGCAAATATTAATTTCCCACTCAATATAATTTAAGAATTTTATCCAGGGATTATTGAAACAAAAACAACAACACAATTAAACCTCCACTTTTTTAGACTTAACTTTTAAAATATGACTAAAATAAAAGCAACAGGAATATATAATTAACAAGCTTGCCTGTTTTTAATCAAATTAATTAAAATAGGCGGTGAAAGTAAACTATTTTATAATCAATTTTATAAACAAAGTAATGAAAGTAAACTATTTTAAAATCAATTTTTAAACATGAAAATGATCTATTTTACATATAAACGCGTATGTGTTTTAAATAATAAAAATAATTTAGCATTAGACATTTAATGAAAATGAAGTTGTTTTTTCCTTATTAATTTTAGTAATAAAACCATTAAATCGGAAATCAATCCGGTTCAACTGCCTCAACACGTGATCAAAAAAAAAAAAAAAAAACATTCCTGCAACTTTTTTTTTCTTTTTTTTTAAAACTATAAACATTTCAAAAACTACCCCTAGGAATTTGGCTGAACATTTGCTTCACACTCATGAAAACCAAAACAATATTTCATTTCTTACATTTATCCATTCTCATAAATCATTAACAAAACTTTTTTTTTGTTTTAAAACAATCTGTCCGATTGCTAAAAGCCGACACTTTAACTTTTGTCTGGCGGTTCTTTTACTCTTTTTATTAATTTTCTGAAATAAGTTCCTTTCCCTCTCTTATATTTTATTTGCCTAGAATTTATGATTTTGTCTATTTCCCGTTCTGTTTTGCTTTCTAGCATATATACCTGAATCTTTTTCTTAACGAAACTTCCCAATTTTTTATCTTTTCCTACTTTATTTTTAGTCATATCAACACTAGTAAATGGCAACACTTCATTTCCCACAGACATTTTACGTGCCTTGAATAATATTGCTTTATAAATGGCTGTTATTTTGGTTTTAAAATCATATTCTGAAAACTTTTCCTTAGTTTTAAATCCCTGTTCACAACTAACAGTTATTTTACTCAACTCACTTTTAACCTCTGGAGGTAACTTATAACTATCTCCAAGATTTTCTTTCTCCAACACACTATCTATCTCTCTCCACTCTCTACTTATTTCAAACTTTATTTCCACCCTCTCTATTCTAGTACTATTCTGTGCTACTTCAATTTCTATATCTTTTATTACTCCTTTTTCTACTTCCTGACTCTCTTTACTCATCTCATTTTTCAAATCCTTTTCCATCTCCACTTCTTTTTGTTGAGTTTCTTCTACTCTTCCTGTCATTTCTCTCCTCATTTCTTTCATTTCTGCTCTCAACTCCTGCAGTATTGTTTGTTGACTCGGTTTTATTTCTATTATCAACTTTATCATCATCTGTGTCTTGCTCTGGGGGTATTTAAATGAAACAAGGCTCTCCTCCAAACCTGCCGCCCTGTCACCTTCTTCTTTACCTTCCATTTTTACACAAGGCTAACTCACTATACTAACTTTTTTTTTTTTAACAAAAAATCTCAAAGCAAATAAAACGCTATTTATTTATATGCAAGAAGACAACAAACTATTTTTACTACTTTTAAATTCGAAAATTAACTTCGAATGATTTTTTTTAAAACAACAACAACAAAAAAACTCTATTTATTATTTATGTCATATGAAAAAGACAAAACGCTGTTCTACCAAACTGCTCCAACAATACCTGCAATAATTAACAAAAATCGAACCTCTACGACTAGATCTTGCCACTTACACCCAAAATCTTTCTCAACTATCTAAACAAAATCTCACATGGGCTTGAAAACTGGAAGCTCCACGTTGGTTGTGCCAAAAATTAATATATATGTAATGGGAGAAAGCTTTAAGATCTGCATATACTGACCACTGGGCCACCACTAGTCCAAAAATTGGAACTAGACATTTATTTTAAGGGTGGACAGGATATGTGAATCTGAATGCACCGGACTAAACACAGGGAGAAACAAGATATCCTAAATATTGTTTAGACAGTTGAGAATAAAAGCACAAAGACAAACGTCAGCCAAATTAAGTTTAAACAAATTTTAAACTTTTATTTAAAAGCAAAACAACTTGTAAGAAAAGTTTACATGAAAATCAATAGGGTTATCTCAGGTGTGTACTAGAACGACTAAATACATTGCTCTAGCAGAATTACCGACTCTCTAATAACGAGTCCTACAGGGAGAAGCAATTTCATTCAGCAGAAGAGAAGTCACCTAAATGTTGGTTTTCCTATTCACAGGTATGAAAACAATATGTTCTTGAAAATCAACGAAACCAGTGCCAGTGAGCTTTTCTAGACCCCAAAAACAAATGTGTCAGGACCCAAAATGTCATATGCTAGTAGAAGCTGCATCTTAAAACTACCTTCAAAGCGAAGATGATTGATTTACCCCAAGAACCATGACAAATATGTTTCAGAATGAATGGAAAACAAACAAGTAAAACTGGTGACTCCCCAACCAAACGATTAGAAAAACTAATCTAAGAATTAATGGTCTCAATAGGAGACAAGTAAACCATTAGAAAATTGGTTACGTCTGCCCCAGCATTTAAAGAAATGAATTACCAATAATTATAATAAAAATATATATTTACAACACAAGTTTTGAGTACACACTCTGATAAATTTTAAATTATACACGTAAATACAAAATAAATCTATCGGAGAGTGCACATGAGTATGAAAATATGAAAGCTATAAATGCTTTAGCTGTGAAAGTCTCTCTCACCTGTAATTTAAAAAAGGGATAAATATTATCTTCCTGCTGACTATTTATAAAATTACAAAGCAAAAACAATTATAGTTTCCGCTTTCAAAGAGATAAGAAATGAAGACTATGACAATAAAGTCACCATTCAAAAGATTTGGTGATTTGCAAAAGCGCAAACACAGTATTTAAAATTAATTCGGGCTACTAAAATAATTACAGGTAAGCTTGCAAAATATATGCGACTGCCAAAGCATTTAGTAAAGGAAGGCATAAAATAGAAAAACTCACACGTCACTCTCCAATAAACAACAACTGAAAGCAAACTTGGAATCCTAAAACTAAGATTCCAAGACACAAGGCAAAGTACAACAAAAGAGAATAAATATAGCTAACCAATATGAAGTTAAATATTAATTTAGATTTCAGGTTTATTAGATTGAGTGGAGATTTAATGAAAAGAAATTTACCCTGAAAAAATAAAAGAAAATTTCATCTTACGACAAAGCACAGTTCGCATGGAGTGCACACGTTTATCTTTAGCCCATTTTCAGGTCCTTTGACAGCAGCAAGGTAGAGGCAGTGTTTATTTTAGAGGCTTATGGCATGACTGAAGGAGAGTTGGTAGGCGTGGGTCCGTCCTTTGTTTAAATTAGCAAGATATTCTAATGATGGCAAAACTCATAGTGGTAAATTTTGACATCTTGCACAGTAACAAAGTTTGTCGATAATGGTTTAAGTTTTTAGCAGGAATTAAATGTCCGAACTCCTATCCAAAATGGTGTGACTCTCAGCAGGCAATAATCCAAGTCTGTATCCTCTTACTAAATCTCCTCTATCTAAAAATTGGCGGGCTATCTTTTTCTCACTACATTTCACACAAAAAAACTTCCATTAGTCTCCTATTTCTATATCTCAGGAAGGACAAATATTAATTTCTTGCTCAATCTAATTTAAGAATTTCATCCAGGGATTATTGAAACAAAAACAACAACACAATTAAACCTCCGATTTTTTAGAATTAACTTTAAAAATATGACTAAAATAAAAGCAACAGGAATATATAATTAGCAAGCTTGCCTGTTTTTAATCAAATTGATTAAAATAGGCGGTGAAAGTAAACGATTTTAAAATCAATTCTATAAACAAAGTAGTGAAAGTAAACTATTTTAAAAAACAATTTTTTTAAACATGAAATGATCTATTTTACATATAAATGCGTATGTGTTTTAAATAATAATAAAAATAATTTAGCATTAGACATTTAATGAAAATGAAGTTGTTTTTCCCTTATTAATTTTAGTAATAAAACCATTGAATCGGAAATCAATCCGATTCAATATATATATATATATATATATATATATATAATGTCCGTTAATTAAAACAAAATTGTAATTATAAATTGAAATAATAAATTTAACAGTTTACAAACTATTATATACAATCCTTAAATCTGCAGAACTACTTTTGATTAATTTCTTGAACCTGTCTCAACTGCCATTAAATTCAAAAACAAAGCAGAAGCAAATGTCATCAATTCAAATTCCACGAATCTCTTATTTTAATGTTAGCAGCTTGCCTATTTATTAACTGCATTTTATTCCTATTTATAAAAATTGCCTCTTTAATTTTTCTTTTATTATGGTTTCTCTCCTCATGAAAAAATTTTCACATTTTCAAAATCAAATTTAATGTTATATTTACATGCTTTTTCATGATCAAAGAAAACTGAAGGAGACATTGACTCACCATTATTTTTTTTACTTTTTACATGCTTATATAACAATTTATGCACCCTCAATCTCTTCTCAATACTGCACCTAGATTAACCTATATATGATAGCATACAATCACAAAAAATTTGATATATGCCATTACTTTTCTGCTTGACAGGTATGACATTCTTAGAATTATTGACTAATCTATTAATATTGTTTGGAACATAGAATGAAACATTAAACACATTCTTATATATATATCCTTAAAAATTTCACTTGGGTATTTGAAATAAATGGAATAGATATCCATTTTTTACTATTAATCTTCATTTCCTTAAATCATTATACGTTTTTTTTAAATTGACATAAAGTATTGTTTATTTGTTTTATTTTATAACTAACATCAAGAAATTCTTTGACAAATATCTCAATATTTTTCAGTTTATCACTTTGGTAATGACATAATTTTTCATTCCGAAAAAAAAAAAGATCTAAAACTTGCCATCTTATGCATCATTGGTACTTTTGATTTACAATTTATATATCCTCTTTTTTGCAATGGCTTAATTATTAATTTATAATTTAATATGCTGTTATCTCTTGTAATAATCAAATCTAAATATTTAATATTTTTGTCCTGTTCCTTTTCAATAGTCCATTTCCAGCCATTCAACTTATTTAATTTGTCTACAAGCAAATTTATAGTATTAGTATTTCCACAAACAAAAACATCATCCACATATCTTTTGTAAATTTTAATATCTCCAAAAGTACACATATTTAAAATACTACTCTCATATGTAGATAAAACAAAATTGCAAACTTGTGCAACTACAGGCAGACCCATAGACCAACCTTTAGACATTTTATAATATTGACCTTCAAAACATGCAACAATGTTACTATTAAAAATTTTTGAAGAATCAACAATAAACTTTATCATATATTTACACATACTTTTACTTTTTAATATATGTTCAATTATTTTTATGGAATTTTTTCTATCAATAGATCCATACATTTCTGTAACATCCAATGAAGCAATAACATCATTCTCATTAATCATCAAATTTTTAATACTATTTACAAAGTTAAACGATGAAGCAATAGTATTTTTCCGAAATCCTAAAAAATTCTGTAAAAGCTTACCAATATATTTAAAAGTCTGATATATGAATGAACCACCACAATCTATCATAACTCGCAAAGGATTACCTTCTTTATGTAATTTTATATTTGCAAAATACGAGGACATACAGCACAAGAAGGATATGTCATATAGCATGCATTATTACTTAAAGCTTTATTTTTAGCACTTTTTAAAATATTGTTAATAAATTTTATTCTTTGACCATCCATATTATATTCTTCAATCACAAAGAAACCAAGTTCCTCCATTTGCATTTTAATTTTATCAATATATTGACATTTCGTCAACAAACACATAAGCAACTCTTTGTTTTCTTTCAAATAAATCATATTATCATTCTTCAATTTCCGTTTAAATTCCGAAATAGCCAATTCCCATGATTTATCATAAGGCATTGTATTAAACTTATTACAATTAATTTTCTTAATAATATCATCTGCAAAATGATCATTACCAGGAATCATTTCAAATGAATTTTGAACAGCTGTAATTAGCTCCGTGACGTAAAACGTATTTCTGAATCAAATGTACCCTATTATTTGATAAATTAATAAAGTTTAACTTGTTATAAGCATGTGGATACCGCTTATTAAATAAAAAATCAACTTTTTTTTCAAATGTATTATATAATTTAAGTTCAACTACTTTAATTCCATTTTCACAAACAATTTTATATTCGTTCCAACTCTGCCATTAATTTAAAATTATTAAATGCTCAATAGCTTTCAAATTTAATACGGAGATGTTTGGATAAATTAAAATTAATCATTTTAAATAATATTATTAAAAAGTGTAAAAAGTAACTTTTTGATATTTGCAAATATTTGAAAGCAATTGAACATTTAATAATTTTAAATGAATGACGTGGTTGGAACGAATATAAAATTGTTTGTGAAAATGGATTTAAATTAGTTGAACTTAAATTATATAACAAATTTGAAAAAAAAGTTGATTTTTTTTATTTAATAAGCGGTATCCACATGCTTATAATAAGTTAAACTTTATTAATTTATCAAATAATAGGATATATTTGATTCAGAAATACATTTTAAGTCATGGAGCTAATTGCAGCTGTTCAAAATTCATCTGAAATGATTCCTGATAATGATCATTTTTCAGATGATATTATTAAGAAAATTAATTGTAATAAATTTAATACAATGCCTTATTATAAATCATGAGAATTGGCTATTTCGGAATTTAAATGAAGATTGAAGAATGATAATATGATTTGCTTGAAAGAAGACAAAAGGTTGCGTATGTGTTTGTTGACCAAATGTCAGTATATTGATAAAATTAAAATGCAAATGGAGAAACTTGGTTTCTTTTTGATTGAAGAATATAATATGTAGGTCCACTAGAGGGAGCCTGGGACTCCAGTTCACGCTGTTACAGGCTCCCAGTTTTATTCACCAAAGTTATAGTCTAGTTTTGAATTCATAGAAGAAAAGTTTACTAAGATGTAAGTGAATACTTGTTTTATTGCCTTTTCATCTTTACAAGAAATTTTAAAGAAGTTTTCATTCAAGAATAATTAAAATTACATATCGTTTCCGTTTTATGCAAACAGCTGTCATTGGAAATAGGCAAACGCTAGGTTAAGTAATTCTAAGAATCATTAGAATAACATAAATCTTTGAAAAATAGTTTTAAATGAAACTAAATGATTCTAAAAAGAATCGAGACACTAGAAATCTTAATTTTTTTGATAGAATAAAAAGAGAAAACATTTGGATATTAAATCTCATTGAAAATGCTGAAAATAAAAACGTTAACAAAAATAGTTTTAAGAACTTTATCTCTGCATGAGATATTAATATTGTTAAACAAGTTTCTATAGCTGAAAACCAGTCAGGGAAGACAGAAAACAACATAAGGAACATTATAGATACAAAAATTAATCATAAAATTAAGAAAGAAAGAAATCCTAGTGTTAAATTGTTCATAGGAATAAAGTTATGATATCGTTGTGTTGAACAGGTCGAATAAATTATTTTGAATTTTAATTCGATCTCAATTTTAGAATTGAACATTATAGATTATGACTTAAGCTATCTTCCTGCACAAAAATCAAGTTTCACCAATGATCACAACAGAAGTTATTAGCCCATTTCTGGTGTGATTGGGGCATCACAAAAATAAAAATTTTCAAATCAACACAGAATTACAACGAAATGATTCCTCAGCAAAAAACAAACAAACAATGATTTAAAGGCAAAATTAGTACAAATGATGTTTTAGACATAAGCAGAGACATTGAAGCTACAAATGATTCATCCTCTTTTAGTTATTTCAAGCTTTAACAATAAACTTTCAGATTATACAACTGAATCCTTGATTCCTAATCAAGACCTAGAATTCAATCCAAAGAAGCAGAATCCAATTAGTATCAACAAATAATAACCATAATGAACCCTGAGGGACTTTATAGTTGGGTAAATTGAACAGGTATTGTGAACATTTGCAGACACAGGAGGTTGATAATGATTACAAACAGACTTTCAGCTCCATTGACCTCAGTGTGCTAGGTGATATGGACAAATGGTGTGTATTCATGGTGTGCAAGTAAATCTGGCTCGATTCCAGACTACATTAAATCCAACTGTTGCATTGGTGAGCATGGGTCTGCACTCATCATTTCTTTCACAGGGGTTGATGATGGCAGTCATTGGGGGTCTGGTTTGTGGGTGCGGGCTGTTGACAATTATTGCCGCTTCCAGAAAACCTGCTGGGAGGGTACAGGGTCAAAGTTTTCAGTACCTTTACTGCTCTGATGGGCTGCTGCGCTCCCTTGATGGATTGTTCTTGGGCAATGCAGATCTGTGCTCATCCATATATAGATACATATTGAGTAAGGTTATACAATCCTTTTGTGGATATGTTTTTTTATCGAGCATATGTTACTTTGTTTTTACCTTGTAACATTGAACACTGTAATATCATGTAGCTGGTGATCAGTCACCTGTGTTTTTTTTTTACCTTAATAAAAAAAAAAAGAATATAATATGTATGGTCAAAGAATAAAATTTATTAACAGTATTTTTAAAAATGCTAAAAATAAAGCTTTAAGTAATAATGCATACTATATGATATATCCTTCTCGTGCTGTATGTCTTCGTATTTTTGCAAATATAAAATTACATAAAGAAGGTAATCCTTTGCAAGTTATGATAGATTTTGGTGTTTCATTCATGTATCAGACTTCTGAATATATTGGCAAGCTTTTACAAGATTTTTTAGGATTTGGGGAAAATACTATTGCTTCATCGTTTGACTTTGTAAATAGTATTAAAAATTTGCTGATGAGAATGATGTTATTGCTTCATTGGATGTTACAGAAATGTATGGATATTGATAGAATGTTTTCCATAAAAATAATTGAACATACATTAAAAAGTAAAAGTATTTGTAAATATATGGTAAAGTTTATTGTTGATTTTTTAAAATTTTTTAATGATAACATTGTTGCATCTTTTGAAGGTCAAAATTATAAAATGTCTAAGGGTTCGCCTATGGGTTTGCCTGTAGTTGCACAAGTTTGCAATTTTGTTTTATCTACATATGAAAGTAGTATTTTAAATATATGTACTTTTGGAGATATTAAATGTTACAAAAAATATGTGGATGATGTTTTTGTTTGTGGAAATACTAATACTATAAATTTGCTTGTAGAGGAATTAAATAAGTTGAATGGCTCGAAATGAACTATTGAAAAGAAACAGGACAAAAATATTAAATATTTACATTTGATTATTACAAGAGATAACAGTACATTAAATTATAAATTAATAATTAAGCCATTTCAAAAAAGAGGATATATAAATTGAAAGTCAAAAGTATCAATGATGCATAAGATGGCAAGTTTAGATCTTTTTTGTTTAGGAATGAAAAATTATGTTGTTACCAAAGTGATAAACTGAAAAATATTGAGAAATTTGCCAAAGAATTTCTTGATGTTGGTTATAAAATGGAACAAATAAACAATACTTTATGTCAATTTAAAAGAAAGGTATAATGATTTAAAGGAAATGAAGATTAATAGTAAACAATAGATATCTATTCCATTTATTTCAAATCCCCAAGTGAAATTTTTTAAGGATGTATATAAGATTGTGTTTAATGTTTAATTCTATGTTCCAAACAATATTAATAAATTAGTCAATAATTCTAAGGATGTCATACCTGTCAAGCAGAAAAGTAATGTCATATATCAAATTTTTTGTGATTGTATGCTATCATATATAGGTGAATCTAGGTGCAGTATTGGGAAGAGATTGAGGGAGCATGAATTGTTATATAAGCGTGTAAAAAGTAAAAAAAATAATAGTGATTTAATGTCTCCTTCAGTTATCTTTGATCATGAAAAGATATGTAAATATAAATTTAAATTTGATTTTAAAAATGTGAAAATTCATCATGAGGAGAGAAATCATAATAAAAGAAAAATTAAAGAGACAATTTTTATAAATAGGAATAAAATGCAGTTAATAAATAGGCAAGCTGCTAACATTAAAATACAAGATTCATGGAATTTGAATTGATGATGTTTGCTTCTGCTTTGTTTTTGAATTTAATGGCAGTTGAGGCAGGTGCAAGAAATTAACCGAAAGTACTTCTGCAGATTTAAGGATTGTGTATAATAGTTTGTAAACCATTAAATATATATATAAATAAATTGTTTAATCATCTACCTTTTAACAAAGATATTTAAAAAAACGAATGGAAAAAATAGTCCTGCTGGTATGAAGTCTTAACCGTATTAATATGTTCACTTCAACAGTAAGAAAATAAACTTTATATAAAACCATCTAATGAAACATATGATCATAACAATGTTTCGATTTTTACAAAATATAATAATAAATGAACAGATGGTATGCACTAGTGGAAAAATATAACTACAACTATTGTTAATAGGGATAAAAGTTTTAAAAAGTTACATGTGATTTCATAGACTCAACAAGCACTGCATGATTGGTTGATTTCATAATATGCATTCTACATTTATAAGGCCTGTTTTCTTCCAATAAAAAGTGAAGAAATATAATGTGCTAATTTTAATGTACTTTCTAAAAAAATATTTAATGAAGAACTTATGTATGACTTTTATTATGAATATTATTTCGAAACAATTTAAAAAAAGATGCAACATTTACTTGCATTAGTAAAATATGCATTATAATGGTATGAAATGGACAATAATAAATAGTCAAAAATCTAGCGTTTCTTAGAAAAATGAGCAATAGTGATCAAAATTTCATATAAAGTTTAATAAAAAAAGAGAATACTTCAATATGTATTTTGTATTTGTAAACATGAGTTTTAACATTTAGTTTGCATAGACTTTGCAAAACTCCAATTTTTCTTCATTGATATACTTTTGTTTGGTATTCCAATGACACGACTCTTTTGTAAAGGGATTTAACTGAGAGAAGAAGTAATAGATTCCTATTATTTTATAAATTTGATTCATCATTCTATATTTTGTATAGAACTATACAATGCAATTACAACTACACACAGATCTTGTTTTATGTGAATTTCTTTAATGCGATTTTGAAGTTATGCGATTCATGTTTCTTCTTAATATTTATGTATGCATTTTTATTTTATGCAATAAAAATTATTAGATCAGAAGTTGAGCTCTGATAATGCACAATTACTTTAAATATTATAAATTTTGTGCATTCGTATGTCATATTTAAAGTAATAGCGCATTATCGGAGTTCGTCTTTCATTTAATAATTTCAATATTTTCAGCACTTTATAATTGTACTGCAATAAATTTTATGCAATAAAAAAGTTCATAATTCAATTAAAATCAGGATTTCCCCATTTTATATACACACATTAAATTTTACAAGATTATAATATAAATATGTTCAAATGTTATAGTTGCCTATAGTATGCATGTTGTTGTTTTTCCATTTTAAATCACATTCTATTTTTGCCTTTTTTTAAAAAAAAGTACGTAATCAATTCATCATTTAGTGTCCACAAGTTTATTTTTAAAAGGTAACTGTGGGGGACACAATTAAATTTGACAATTAAAAATTAAAATGTGATTTTTAATTGTAATTAACAATTTAAAAATTAAGTAATGTGATCTGAAATTAACTTGATGTGAAATAATGAAATTTGATTTTTAGACGGTATTGAAAATTAAAAGATTAAAGACAAAAATAAGAATAAAATAAAATACTGTGATGTCTATAAGCTTATATATAATAGTCAAGAAAAAATACCAATTCAATTAGAAATTTCTAATAAGTTATTTGTTAAAAAATATAGATATTTGATTTTTGAACCCAAATATATAGATTTTATTTTAAAATATAATCTCACCTCTTTGCCCACTAATCATTTTTTAGTTTGGAAAAGAGGCTTTCAAAAAATTAATCCACTGTGTAATTTATGTAAGTCTAATGATAAAACTTTACATCTTTTCGTTGATTGCTCATTTCTTCATCATCTCCTAGTAAATATAATTGCAAATGTTCCTCCAAATAACACTAATGTTTTGTCACTCTTAAATGCATTTAAAGGGGAGTTTTTTTCTATCATGAGAATGGCTATTTTTATATATTTTTTAATATGGATAACAATATGCATGTTTGTGTTTAATCAAACAAATCATAGCCATTGGAAGATTTATTTGGGAATTATGAATAAAATTAAATTTAAAAACAAGTTATTGGCTCCACGAAAATTGTATGAAGAAACATGGTTACTTCATAATCTTACAGATGTTGATTGATTATTTTTATCTCTTTTCTGTTCAGATTTATTTTATCAATGTATATATAAATTCAAAGTTATCTAGTTATAAATAAATTATATTTTTAATATAAAAAAATAAAAAATTTAAGAATTTAATTTTTAATTGTTAGTTTTAATTAAATTTTGCCCAACAGTGGAGGTGTCTTTTTATTTTCATAAGTCTAAGCTTACTGTAATGGAGAGGAAAAAACACCCAAGAAAAAAAAAATTTTTTGGAAACAAAAATTTCAATTTTAGATCGCTTAGCAAAATGGGAAAAATCAACAGCGATTGGAAAATATTTTAGTTTGGGCGAGTCCACTATAAAAGTAATTAAAAAATGAGGTTGGCGCTAGTTGTATTTCCTCTTGTGATCAATATGATGTCTTACCAATTCACAAATGAACCTGCATATTATTAAATAGCAATAATAATTAAAATACTGTAAATGTATGAAAGAATGTAAAATATTGTAAATTATACATAAAAATATATTGTTTTGAATAAAATTAAATACTGTAGTTAATAAAAAAGTTTGTTTTTTGAAAATTACAGAACATATCCCCCATTTTTCAAGGTAAATTAAATCTATTTTTTTGTGATTTCTTTTCTGCACATTTTCTGAGGAACCTATCTACTGTATAAAACAAGATCCAGGTGTAGTATTTTATTTATAACATTTTGCTATGATTGAAAAACCCGTTAATAGAATCAATGCCATCAGTTTCATGTTGAAATTCAGGACCTGTTTGTAAATAAAATATATTATCATCAGAAATTATTTTAGATTCACTGCTTCAATGGTCAGTCATTCAATCTTATTTCCCTCTATAATATTTTGCTCTTAAGCATGTATACTCACACACTTTTATAATTTATTGGCGCATATAATTAATTCGGGGATATTAGTTTTATACACATTTTTACCATTTCATTATTTTATATAATTCAATTTTATTGCACTTATTATTAACAGCTGTATAGATATCCACAACTTTTAGTTAAATTTTTTTTTATAGTGAGAGTATGCTTCTGCCAATTCTTTTCTGAAATATTACTCAACATTGCAATTGAAAGAACCTAGATCTGTCAGGGGAAATTAACATTTTTGCCTTATATTGAAAGTAAATGTCAAATCATTACCAATATGGATTTTCTTTCCAGGTATCTGACCAGGTCAAAGTCAATTTATTTCTTTCCCAATTGGCTGTACATCTAATAATAATCAAATAAATAACAACAAAAATTATAAATATTTTTTTAAAATCTGCACTAATCTTCCATAATGTCTCTCTATACTGTAGTTATCCATTTTGAAATGACTTGTACCATGTAATGAGTCATAAATCATATTGTTTTTATTTATTTGACATTTAGAAATCTATATTCAGCCTCAATCTTAATTCAGTGAAAAAAGTAAATCTCTCATTGTTTAATCAAAATCCTCCATTCCACAGTTCTTGTTTGCACAAAATTCAAAGAAAGCCCTTGATAAATTAATGCAATACACATGGAATAAGCACTTAGGGAAGAATATGAATGCTTTAATAATCTACAATTCCTATAATACTTTGAATTATTATAATTAATAACCTTACTTGCAATAATATATGAATTGAATTCATGGACCCAATTTTAAATATAACAACTGTATTATAGTTAATATAATCTCGGTTGGATTGTATTTTAGGGCATCGTTACCATGCCACTCAATGCATACCATGGCTGTGGTTAGAGAAATGGACTTCAGATACGAAGATTATCTGTGAGTAAGCAAAGTAAGTGTTATGTTTACTTCTGTAAAATCCCAACAATTCCTATGATTGTGGTTATATAATAAAGAATGTTGAACACTTGTAGATAAGTCAACACCCTAGTGGGTGATGTGTCAACAACAGTATTATTTCAATTGGAAGAAGATCACTATAGGTGGTAATGGTGAGGAAGAAGTGGCAGCTGAAAGATCATTTTATGGGATTCTGGTAGCACCTTAAGTTTATTATAAAGGTTATGTCTGGGCAATAAAGGTAATGAGAAAACCCTTTGCCTTATAATTCCCTATGTTGAATATGAGTATTTCTAAAAAAGGCATTAAGTTTGGTGTTGAGATCATAGCTAAGCATGTTTTTGATGTCCTTGGTCTGGCAGGAGTAGATACGACGCTACTCAGGTAATAAACCTGTGAAATCCTCATAAAGCCCATGCATTGAGAGAACTCATATTGATAATTGGTACATGAAATGTTAGATCATTGAGAAGAGAGGAGAAATTTGAAAATGAAATGAATGTAAATAATAACAATATTATAGGATTAAGCAAAGCGAGGTGAAAGAGATGTGGGGAAGTAAGTAGTAGAAATGCTTTCGGTAGTGATAGGCCAGTTAATGGAGTTTCTTTTAGATAGAAAATTTGGAATAGTGTGACCAAGGTAGATTGTATTAACAATGGACAGACGGTGATAAGCATAACTGCAAGCCCTAAAGTTTTGTACTCTTACAATGTTTATATACTGACTTCCAATCATGATGATACTAAAATTGTTGAGAAGTATGAAATGATAAAGGAAATTATAAAGTATGGGGCAAAAAGTGCATGTATATTATTATTGGATGATTGGTATGATGTTGTGAAAAATAAGAAATGAAAATTGTGGCATCGGAAAAAGAAATGAAAGAGGCTTGTATAATTTTGTAAAGAGAATGAGTTTGTGATTGCAGGCAGTTACCTCAAAAATCAAAAGACTGTACACATAGAAAGGTCCAGGTAACAGAGAATATTATCAAATTGATTATATATTTATTTACTATAAAAAGAATAATGTTACTAATGTTCTCATGCTTTTACCCGGGGCTTAAATTCAGTTCATAATTTGCTAATGACATTAAAGTTAAAAAGAATAAAAAGAGGGCAAAGATATGTAAGATTAAATTGACCGAAATAAAAAGAGAATAATTAGGTTTACATTGGAAAGATATAATAAAAATGTAAGGAATGTATTAATAGTTCAAATAAGTGTTGATTTAGGATTAAAAAAATATTAAAAAACAGCAAAAATGAAATAGGCATTATTTGGTTAAGAAAGCTAAATGATATTGTATAACGGAAGATATGTTGGCAAAGATAAAAGTACAGAAAAGATGGGAGACTGACAATACAGAGGAATGACAAAGTGCATATGGAAAAATTAATAATGATGTAAAAAAGGGAAAGCAAAACAAAAAAAACGGTTGGAACAAAAACATAGAAAGATAGAAATGCTTCAACGAAATGAAATGATATGATCTGGTATTTGATAGAACTAGAATTGTGACTTGAGAGAAAAAAGAAAGGTTAGCAAGTGAAATAGGGGATAGAAATAAAAAGAGATTAACTGATAGCAATGATATATTGAACAGAAAATCTTCAAAAATGATTTAGAAAAGAAAATTATATTAATTATAAACTTGAAAATGAAAAAAATATTGAAGTCGCTGTTAAATGTATAGACATAGTGACAGATGAAGTCGATTGCACAAATGAAGAATGGTAAAGCTTTTGCATTTGATACAATACCTATACAATTTTTGAAAAAAAAAGACGAATTTACTATGAAGCAAATAGTTGGAACTTTGCAATTTGGTTCACAGTAGGGCAGTTTAACCTCGATATTTTTTAAGTCAATAATGATTCAAATTGCTAAAAAAAAGAAAAGAAAGCTTTTAAATGCGAAAAGTACAGGACAATAAATTTCATGTCTCATGCTTCTAAATATTTATTGAGGATTTTAATTCAGTGAATATATGAGAAGGTAAAATATTATATTAGAGAACAGAAGTATGGTTTACTGAGAAAGAAAATTAGAAGGGATGCTATTGGTACAGTTAGAATAATTATTGAGAGAGATATTGAAAAAGTTAAAGGAATTGACATTATGTGTTATGCATTGGGAAAAAAGCATTTGATACAGTAATCTGGAATAAACTGATCATTTTAAAATAATGGAGTATTTTGGAAAGAGAGAAGATTGATTTGGAATATGAGTATTGGGAACAGAATAAGAATTAAACTGGAGAATAATAATACGGATGAATGAATATAGAAACAAGAATTAGGCAAGGATGAATTTTGTCACCAATTGTTTTTAATATTTACTTACAAGGCATATTGAATAATTATATAGACTGTGGGGAAACAAATGTTTTGAGGTAGAATAATAAAATGTATAAGATTTTAGATGATAAGGCTCCTAGAACTGATGATGAAAAGTGTCTTCAGAATATGTTGAATAAATTGGAGGAAATATGTATGAAAATGGCATAAAGATTAATGTTGAGAAGGCCAGGTGTTTCTGAATGAGGAAAAATGTAAAAAGACAGGAAGATAAAGCCTATGATAATATAGTCATCAGGTAAAGGGATTTAGATCTTTGGGTAGTTGGTTGAGTGAGGATGGAAGAAGTGAACATAAAATTGAAAAAAAAAAACATTGGTAAAGGAGGTAATTACAAAGAAAAAGAAAATATTTGATGGACCTATGAAGAGAGATTAAGGAAAAGATTAATTAAAGTGTGTGCATGAAGTTTACTGTTTTATAGCCATATGACATGGACTCATTACTAATTAAATTAGGCCCAGATTGGAAGCCTTTGAAATGTAGTCATAGAGAGGGTGAAGCAAATCAATTTGTTGAATAAAATAACAAATGACAAAATTTGAAATGAATAAATAAAAAAAGATTAAGGAAATAAAAAAAGAACATGCATTGGAAATATATTAAAAAGAAAGTATAATTTAAGAAATATATTTTGGAGGAAATAATGATTGGAAATTAGGATGAAAAAGATTGAAATTATTGGATAATATTGTACCGGTAAAAATCACCATGCTTAATCACACACAGTAATCCGAATTCAAACCCAGTCCACGTCTAGGAATAAATTCCAAAATGCAAACTAAATTCAAACCCAAAACCCTGGCATGACCCACCGATGACAACATTACAACGGTACGGGTTTTCCCTTTACTAGCTCATCGAAAAAACACAGACTAAATTATCTACAATCAGCTATTTCATAGATATCTTATATTCGGGATATTGGTACGGCTAATAATTTGATGTATATATTTAAGTTGTCAATACAGACAGCAGGTGATTAACTAGATTTCGAGAGTAATAATGCAAGAGAGACAAAATTAGATTAGATAATTTTTTTAATAAATTATGGAAAGCATTGAATAATATCATTTACAGGTACGGTAAAACTTTCATATATATTTTATAATAAATTGCTGCTAGTCATTAATAATAGGTTTAGACTGCTTAACAAAACTCATGCCAATATTTATGTGTTTTAACTGGTTGTATAGGTCGATATGAGAATCAGAGTAACTGGAGCATTTAAAATATTTAACTACTATTTTATATTAAGTTGTTTTATTTAAATAGATTCAAACCATTGCGTATACGGATAAATGGGAGGCGGTTTTATATAAAAATATAATATATAATACTGATGTACTGATGGTTGCAGGGATTAAGGTATACTACAAATAATAACTTGCGGTGCATTGACGGAATACCGGGCGGCTTGTACTTTGACAAGTCTTAATGCCCCCAAGTAGATCCGGGACACTACAACCAGCCGGGCTCATGTTCGAACCCTGGTGATCCAAGAGATTACCTGGAGAAGAATTTCTTTCTCTCCATGTGGTAGTAAAACGAGACGCCAACTTAAGCGAAGGTAAAGGCATTGCCACAGTAACATCGAGGAAGAGTGGTCAGAAGTGGATTTTAAAACGAAATTATATAAAACCTTTTCTCTCCGAAACATTTTCTACGCAACAGTTCGATATAACTATTCAATAAAACTGGTGAAATCAAACGATTGCAAAAGTAATAATTAATTAATTTCACTCTGAAACCCATAACTCCCCAGATTGTTCGGAAGGTAATAATAGCAAAAATATTCACTTATTATTCTTACTCCGTAATAATATATAAAATTTTAGACTATTTTAAGTATTTGAGATTTGGAGTATAGATTAAAATATCATGACAAAGTAAAAGAAACAATAAAAATATTTGAATATTTCTCAACTCAACATAAATGAAACAATTTTTAGTTCGATACAAGAAAATTACTTTTAAAATGAATATAATAAATATTATGAGATAACTTTACCGACTTTAACTAGAGTTGAGAAATATTATTATTGGCATCGTTTTGTTTGTAAAATAAGTAATAGTAAAATATAAATGTATTCACAAATGGATTATTAGAAGGCACAAATATTAATAATGATTATCTAAAGACTAGAGCACAGAAATATTAGAGACGGAAATTTACTGACAGGTTTTAGTGTAACATTTTCAAATGGAAAACAAGAAATTTACATGCAATTAATTAGGTTTACAGATTAAATATAAAATTATTACTGAGAGGAAAGTTAAAAAGTTCATGTAACAAAAGTTACCATTCTTTCTTCGTCCGGCTTTTCTTCTTGCGGCGATATGTATGAAGAACGTAGGCGCGCATTTTGAATTTCTTAGAAAGGCATGGTTAATTTAAATGTTGGCATTTGGAAGACTGGAAGCACGGAAAACATTACAGATCAGCGGTATGAAAGATTTAAATTGGCAGACCAGGAATCAGCTTCTTGGACTCAGCCCATCATGATTGCAGTTTACCGGGCAACTTCTTAATAACAGTTGAAGTGATTTCTCTGGAACAACTCTGCTGTAGCTTGGGACGATCTAAGCACAGCCCAGTCAAAAGTTAGAGTGTCTATATTATATTTAAGATGGCTATGGTTGACCTTTCTGCCTAATTTTTGTTCATAACTCCTCCTCCTTTGATTTTCTGGCCTCCAGCAATATCTAATTTTTGACTATACAATAGCCTTTGCCTTTCTTGATAAGAGTTCTACGTTCGGTTTTCATTTATTTTTAAATTTAATACATGATTCTAAATTGACAAAACAATTACATCGGAATTCGTGAATACAAAAATATAAATTCATTATCTTAATTTATCAAAGTACAAATTAATTATTCTATACATTTGTACAAGTAAGATTTTGATTAAAAATACTGATCAAAGGAATGTGACTTTTGATCAGCATTTTTAAATGACTTTGTATAATTTGCAAAATTAAAATTTAAAGAAAATATACACGCAATTGAAACTTTTAAATTGAGCTAATAGAAATCCACAAACCACACACACACGAATATTATTTATCATGATTTGTGACATTTATACTCATACTCTTTACATTAAATTCTTTTTAAACAAACACAAAATAAATAACTTAAAATTTATGTGGCTTGGACTAGAAAAAGTCTCATTGCGGGTAAATAGTGATTTCGAATTACCGTACTTCAAACTGGAAACCATGAAACTAAGATCGATTCTTCGATCTGTCTGTTTCAATATAAGATGTGGGAAGAGTTATGTAGAGGTAATAAGGAGAAGAGAGTGGCGAAATGGATGAATTGGTGATATGACTCGCTCACTGGACTTCTCCACCAGACATAATACTATTGATGATGATCAACAATATTAATAATTCAAACTCTGACACCACTTTAAAACAATAACGAAGACTAATGTGAGCTGGCTAATGAAAAGAACAAAGTGGTGAAATGGATGATTTGGTAATATAATTTGGTCTCTTGACATGTCCAAGAGACAGACTATTGTTGATGATAATCAAGAAGAGAACAGTGTGGAGAAATATGTCAATTGTTGATATAACTGCTTTCTAGTACTGTGCATGGAACATGATACTATTTTTGATGATCACTAATGTGAGCTGGGTAATGAAGAGAACAAAGTGGTGAAATGGATGATTTGTTAATATAATATGGTCTCTTGACATGTCCACTACTATTGATGATAATCAAGAAGAGAACAGTATGGAGAAATATAAAAATTGTTGATATAACTGCTTTCTAGTACTGTGCATGGGCCATAATACTGTACTAATGGGGGAAGAGCTTATTGCCTCTAAAATATTTGAATAGGCTTTAGAAAGACAACCATGTGAATTTCGAATGCTAAATCATAACAATATGTGTCATCTAAGTAAACATATAATCTAAAACAAAAAAGCAATATATATTTAAAAGTATCATATTTATTAATAAGTAATGTTTAAAACGCAATAGAAAGTTATTTTAAGATCTTACAACGTTGTAAAAGTATTGTCTAATTTTTTGAAGAACTCTACATATTCAATTTTTATTACCTAATAGACTTTAAAAAACAATGAAAATTTTGAACATAATAGAAATAATTAATGTATAAACTACCAACAATCACGTGGTGTTGAGTTAATGATTTGATCATTAGAGGGCGTATATTTCTTTTACATAAAAAACATTTTATTTGTAAATATATAACTTAACTATGCAATTCAGGAAATTGATTATTTGTAAATGGATGGAAAAACTTGTAATCTAAATACTACTTGAAACCTTTTTTCTATTAAAATAAGATATTAACATTAAGCTTACCAAATAATTTTAAATTCAATATAATATATGATTCCGTTAGAAACAATTATTTTTTTTGCTATTCTATTTTAAATAACATGTGTTATTATGATGGATTGTTTCCTGGTAAATTCATTTATATATTATTTTACCCATGTTTTTTTTTTTTTTTTGTTAAAGCTTATATTATACAATTATAAGATAATTTCTAAGTTGGAAGAGAAATGGCCATAAATAGTATTTTGAGCGTTATTTTCATTAATTGCCATGTTTTTAATGTAATATATTTTAGTATCTAAATACTTACTTATGAATATTCCTATTATCATTACTATTCAAATTGTAATTCTATATATATATTCTTACAGACTTCATTTCATTCATTACCAATCTATTGGATAATTAAATTGCTGCACTGTCTATTTTCTTCACCACAAACAAATGAATTTCTGTTATCCATCTTTTTTACGTGGCAGTATTCTCCAAGTATTAATATGTCACAAATTTTAATTTTAACGCTTAGTCGTTATTATATTATCATCTAGCATTTTCTTCAGTCCACATTCATTTTAACATTTTAATTATCTTTAATAGTATTGAATCTACAATATTGTTAAATCCACCAAACTTTTTTCAATCATGCTTTATTAAACTTTAAAATAATTATTTCCATTTTTTTTTGTGTTGTTTGCACATTCATTATATCTCTTCTAGTAAATATCCAGATGTAAGACTTATTAGTAAGCAGTAGCAAAATATATTTATTGTAATTATTTTTTTCAAGTGTATTTAATAATCTATTTTGTTATTAAATACTGTTACCAAATATACTTCATCCAATTGTGATTCTCTCATTCAATTTATTCATTTATATTATTAATTTGATAAAATATCTCTAGAATCAAATAATTTTTTCCCTGGAAAACATTATTTTACTGTAAAGTTAGTTTTCATTCATTGCTTTCCTTTGCTAATTCCGATAATGTTATTTGAAGCATTGAAAAATTGGGCACCAAGCCTATATGCATTTTCATTTTCTCTCTTTAATAATGGTTGCTAGTCACAGTTAAAAATATGATGATTTCACGCTGCTTCCGACTGTTCAAACTCCATCACTTTTAATGGTACGATTAAGATTTTCACGTCGTTTGAAAAATTAGAAAAAGTTCCGTAAGATGCTGCCCTCTCTTGAATTATTTTACAAGTAAAAAAATCAATAAAACGGTCTCAAAACTATAACCAAAAAAGTAGGTGTGCTCTTCTTGAATCATATTGGCTGTTACATTTTGACACAAAGAAAATAAAATGTCAATAACTCAAAATTTACTATTTGTTTTTTGTTTCATTTCGAAAATGATAAACAATTGTTTTAGACCATTTTAAACATATTTTTTGACAAATTACAAATTATTTTGATAAAATATGCTAAAAATAAAATTATTTTAGAAAAATAGTTAAAGACTTTAACAAAAATTATTTGCTTTTTCTGCAGCGTAAACAAATCATGTCATCACCAAAACATTTTGGTTGGTGAGTAAGATTTTGTTTAAGATTCACCACTCACAATTATTTTTGAATTATAAAGAGAAATTCATTTTTGAAAAAACTTTCGTTCACTTTCATAATCTGACAAATTATTAATATACTTTTTACAAACGAAACTAAAATGAATATAATATTAAAAGATGAATATATTTTGATGATTGAATTTGTGTTTTGACACTTCACTTTGTGAATTGACCAATTAAAAATTTACACTTTTACCTCACTCAGCCAATAAAATAGTCAGCAATAAAGAGGTTAATTGAGTCCTTAAACAGTGTTTTAAATACTGCGATTACTAATCAAAGTGTTATAGATTTCTTTCCTAATGTGATTTATGACTAAATTTATAAATTTCTTGTTTAATCTAATACCACTCTGCTAGTTTTCATTGGCAGCAGATCTTTGGCTTTTGGTAATAATTTGTCTTTTCAATATTTTATTTAGTTTGAAGAAGAGGAGATAAGATGGGGGTGGAAAAAGAGAAAGAGTGAATAATTGTGTGTGTGTGTGTTGGGAGGGAAATAAAAAAAAACAATGGTACTTACGGATAATTTGCCTGATGACGTATTTGACCCACCGGTTTCCCTTCCGGTAGGCATCGACGATCTTTGTATGACAACGTTGTCATGGCAACGAAGTGACTGGCGTGATTAATCCATCAGAGAGTCAATTTTTTTTTTTTTTTTAACCGCGAGATTTAAAATTCGGAGAGATTTTGGAAATTTTTTGATTTTTCTATCTATTGTGATTTTGCTATCCACTTGATAACAGTGATTTTTTTTCAGCACGTCAGCACCTGGACTCATATTTGAGCGAGTTTATGTGGAGGCAGTCGTACAAAGCACTGCAATTTTAGAACATATATCCCAATTCAGTCCTCCACAGTTAACGCTATTTGTAAGTAATTTTAATTTTTTTTTATAATAATTATAATTTTAGAATTAATTATATTATTGAATATAGACAATAAGTAATCCAAATGCATGTAAAAGTAACGTCACCATTAATGCCATATTCGCATTAAATCTTTATTTTAAATGTACAAACAATTTTTGTTAATATTTCTTCAATTAATTTGTAAATAATTTTCAATAATTTTTTTAATAAAATTACCAATATACAGTCCGTTTTTAAAATTACCAAATGCTTGTAGAAACTACGTCGTGTTACACCACATTTTATACAAGATGGCGATTAATGGTAGATTCGCATTAACTTTTTATTTTTTTTTTTAAATTTACAAAAAAAATTTTTTTTATATATTTCTTCAATTATCAAACTTCCACTTAATTACATTTAATTTGTAAATAATTTTTGGGTTAATATTTCTACAAATATCAAATTGCTTTTTCGTAAATTCATTAGCCAATGTATGTAAAAGTAGGGCATGTGATCGCGATTAATGGCACATTTTTATGTGATCGCCATTAACGGCACATTTTCACTAATTTTTTGTTTCTATATTTTGTATTGACCTTATTTTGTATTTCATGCATGTAAATTTTCACTAATTTGTTGGGTTTTGTATTTTTGGGTTAATATTTCTACAAATATCAAATTATTTTTCGTAAATTCATCGGCTATACAGTACGCTTTTAAAATTAGCGAATGATCACCATTAATGGCACATTTTCAATAATTTATTTTGTATTGACCTTATTTTGTATTTCATGCATGTAAATTTTCACTAATTTGTTGGGTTTTTTTCTACAAATATCAAATTATTTTTCGTAAATTCATTGGCTATATTTTGTATTTTATATCTTGTACTACAAGCTTCGCTTGTCAAAAACACCCAGCCCCCCCCCCAACAACTCCAGCGCTACGCGCTGTGATCGCCATTAACGGCACATTTTCAATAATTTTTTGTTTTTTTATTTTGTATTGACCTTATTTTGTATTTCATGCATGTAAATTTTCACTAATTTGTTGGGGTTTTTTTTGTATTTTTGGGTTAATATTTCTACAAATATCAAATTATTTTTCGTAAATTCATCGGCTATACAGTACGTTTTTAAAAGTAGCGAATGATCGCCATTAATGGCACATTTTCAATAATTTATTTTTTTATTTTGTATTGACCTTATTTTGTATTTCATGCATGTAAATTTTCACTAATTTGTTGGGTTTTTTTCTACAAATATCAAATTATTTTTCGTAAATTCATTGGCTATGTTTCTACAAATATCAAATTATTTCCCCCCCAACAACTCCAGCGCTACGCGCTGTTATAATTGGCCACATTTTTAAGATTTTTGAATAGTTTTCATGCATGTACATTTTAAATAATTTTGTGTTACTATATTTGTATTCACCGTATTAAATTTTCACAAATTTTTTTTTTTTGTATTTTTTTCCAGGACCAAGAAGAAGCATGCTGGTGTTCCTTTTGTTTTTTATCACATGCTCAACCGATGATGTATTACCCTGAAGGTATACCGGTTTAATGTTGCGCTTTTTAACGTGACGTGTTCACGTGATATGCGGGCACATCTTATCGAGTATATGTGTCTGCAGATCACTTGGAGACGTTATCTTAAAAATCGCAACATTAGACCGGTATGCCTTCAGGGTAATACGTCATCAGGCAAATTATCCGTAAGTACCAAAACAATTTATAAACTGGTAGATAAATTTCAAAGAACATTTTCTAACTTGTAATTGAGAAGAAAAAACTGTTTGGAATTTTGTATTGCTCTTTTCTTTCCTGTTTAAAAAAGTAAGGGGAAGATGAACAGAACTAACCATTGTATTATGACTAAATTTATATACACTGTATAATCTTTTGTATAAATATATAATGTGCTAAAACGCACAAACACACAAAGCTGACGACAAATCTTAATACTGTATATTGATATAAACTATGTATATATCCAAGTATGTAGCTAAGCGCTTTTGAGGGTATTGTCTTCATATTGTTAGCCATCTTGTAAATAAGTAGCTAGATTAAAAGTGATGTAAATTTATGTAAATGAGGTAGTTAAGTATAATCTACTTTTACTGACATGTATTTTTATCCAACCATCATTTCTTAATAATTTTATCAATCTTTTATTTCTCTTTGCAATTTTTAATTGATTTAAAGAAAAGGGATAGGAATGGTAAGTGGAAGAAATTAATAAATTATATATGTAATGTAAAACTTCTTCCTCTTATTTTTCATTGACAGGTTTTTTTGTTTTATTTTGCTAATTTTTCTTTGGCTTTTTAATTTCTTAGACAGTTTTGAGAAATGATAAGGGTTTGGAATGTTGATTATTCTTTTGTATTTAAACAAATTATATATATTTAAAATGTAAATCGAACATTCCAATAAATAATTAACTTTTTAGAAGTTAAATTATAAAGAAATATTTACTGCGATGGCAATCATTTAACTTTTATTATTATTATTTAGTTTTTAATTTAAAAGAAGGTAAAAACATAATTTAAATCAATTTAATGTATTGTTTGAATGCCAGAAAATTCATTTTTATTTTGTATTATAGAATTGGCTTTATATTAAATGTGGCTGAACCTTTGTTTTCATGAAATTCAACAAATGATTTCACCCCTCCTCCACCATTTTTTGAAAAGCTAGAAAGAAAGAACAAATGTATACATTTTTAAAGACAATTTTTATGTTC